>OX424454.1:12864884-13034879 GCA_949152495.1 Lasius fuliginosus | reverse complement strand
CATTATTTTTATTTATTATTTTTATATATATTTTTGTTTCTTTCAATTTTATATTCACATGTCCCACTGTAACCATGCATTTCTAACCTTTTTGTCTGATCATCTGTCATTGTCATTTACAATTTCAGGATGGCAACGAAAGGTTCAAGTTATTCCATTTGGCAAACCTGGCCACATATGGAACATTTTTCGTGACCAATTTTTTTCTCTCTTTACTATTCAGATAAGAGTTTCCTTACTCTTACTTCATGGTTTTACTCTTGAGCCTCGATCTCGCACACACACATATGCGCGAAAATTTCACGCACACTATTCTGTTTACTAGGCTTCTAAACTCATATCTAAAAGTTCACTTATATTCTTTCATGCAATTCCAAGAACAGACTGATCTTCTTTTGTATGTACAAATTGCAAAACTTTTATATTAAGCAAGTATTGTTACGAGCTGACGCCAGAAGCCGATAAAAAAATTCTAATTTTTTATTTTTTGGGGGGTTTCTGACATGAAATCGGATAGTCTGAGCTTCGTTTCTATGTGTTAAATAAAAATTATACACACATTTACGTATATACAGTTACAAACATTATTTCAAATGTATATATTTATTTATGTAATAATTTTGTCTTTTGTGTTGTAGGGAAAAGGGAGGATCTACCAACTGCAGTACCGGAGGATCCGGTTCGGGCCAAGTAGGATCGGCTCAAAGGTAGATTTCACATTTTAATAAATTACGTAAAAAAATTAATTTCAGGTGGTAATGCTCTTTTTAGGGAGAATTATTAAATGATTGTGTGTATGTATAAGTATTTAATATTCTAAATATTAAAAAGCTCTAAAGTTTGTACAATACATCATTGTATGTACATCAAAATATTTCTCTATAATTAAATTACAGTGTATAATTTATTAGTATCTTTTCTTTGTTAGTTTATAATTGTATTATATTTATTAATACAAGTTAAATAATTGCAATATATTACATAGTTAATAATTTAACAAAATAAAATAATTCTTAATTTTTATTTCTTGCATAATCTCTTAGTATATATATATGAATATATGAATACTATACAATACTTCTTTCAATGTATTAGAAAATTACTTTAATCGTGGAAAAGCATTTATTCAATTCAACCAATAAAAAGATTAGTGTGCGCAAAAAATAATCGTTTTGATCGGTAAAACAGACGACTTTAGGATCCCCTTAATACAGTCGTTTTGGAAGCGCAGGAAGAGAATAGAAGATGTAAAAAGACGGAACTTCCTTCAATAGACAATATCGTAAAGCTTCGTAATTATCTTGATGGAAAACGTAAATCTCTGTGTGAGATGTTAAAGAAACATGTTGTTATAATATGTAGTTGGCTAGAATTGGCAAAAGTAACTCTTACGTCCGTGCAATTATTTAATCGCCGTAGAGCGGGCGAAATAGAACACCTTCTCATCAAAGATTTTGAAAACTATGTACAGATTTCAGAGAGACAAAGACTTACTCCAATCTCTGTCAGCACGAGAAATTGCAAGAAAATATGTAAAATTTACTATACGCGGAAAATTAATGCGTACTGTACCTGTATTACTATCAGCTCAATTATTGAAATGTATTAAATTGATTTTAAAATATCGAGATAATGTTCGTGTAATACTTGCTGCAAATCCGTATTTATTTCGAATTCCGGGATACAATAAAAGTTTAATGTAGATATTTTGACCACCAGTAATAAAAATTAAAAAATAATGAACAGACTTCTCTCGACCGTACTGGCAAATTCTATTTATTATTAAGTGCACATCACAACGTTTCGACCTTAATTTTAGGTCTTTATCAAGTGATCTATAAATCATATGAAAAAGAACGAAGAACAATTAATATTACAAATAGCAGTTTACGAATGATTCAAATAAGATACTGAAACATAGATATATACTTGCGAAATATAATTATACTTTGTAGATGTCAAAAGATGGAAAATTCATTGTGTCAGATAGACAAACACGTCAAATACATTAGACGAAATGAGAAGACTAAACAACCTTTATTATTAAGTAGTATATGTTATTTAAATTGTCTGTGACTTTTTGTAAATTTAAAGTGTTGTTATTTTTCTTGATGAAGAACATTTCAGCAATCTCTCTTTCTGACATGTTTTTCATCATGTAAAATCTTGGGATTTGCCCAGTCAAAATCATGATTAAATTCAATTTTATGTTTACTGATGACCGAAAGATTGCTAGAATGCATTTTAATATTATTAAAGTGTTCTTTAACGCGAGTCGTTAAATGTCTCTTCGTTTGTCCAATGTATGATGACTTACAATTTTTACAGTTGATTAGGTAAACAATCTCGGTCTTGTTATCGGTGGGCAATCTATCCTTCCCAAGTTTAATTACATTATTTAGCTTATTTGGTATGTTATGTACAACGTTAAACCCAATCTTTTTAAAAATTCTATCAACATTGCCTAAGCTTTCTACATATGGTAATGAGATGAAGGATGTGGTGGTGATTCTATCATTATCTATGCTCAGGTTATTGGCAGAACGATTCTTTAAAAAATGAAATCTCTTATTAACAAAACGATCAATAATATGTTCTGGGAAACAATTATTAAACAAAATTTGTTTCACCATTTTTATATTATTATCGTGGAATTGATCATCCGATAATAAAACCGCATGATCAACGAAATTACAAATAGTTTTCAATTTATATTTAAATGGATGATTAGAATAAAAATTAATATATCTATTAGAGCAAGTGTTTTTCTATACCAATTAGTTAAAAGTTTCCCATTAGAACGTATGATCGTTGTGTCTAAAAAATTTATACAACCATTTACTTCGACCTCATAGGTGAAACTTAAACGCTGGTGATAGTTGTTAAATGTCTCAGTAATTTCATGAATTTTCGTACTCGGGATGATGGCAAAAATATCGTCAACATATCTATAATAAGTCCGAACATTAAAACTTAATTGAGATAAGCAATGAGTCTCTAGGTCATCCATCACAATATCAGCCAAGATAGGTGAAAGAGGAGAACCCATTGGGCTGCCGAAAATCTGCTCATAGAACTGTCCATTAAACGAAAAACTGGTCGAATCCAAGATAAATTGAACTGCGTATAAAAATTGAGGCAGACTAAAATCAGTGTTAGGGGAGATGTCATTCCACCGTTTATCAATAGCGCTCAAAACCAATTCTTTAGGGATATTAGTAAATAATGCAGTGACATCGAGTGAGATTAAAATTTCCTCGTCATTAATACTTTTGTCTTTTAAATTAGAGGTGAATGACCAGCCATCTTTGACATGAGATTTAGGTTGTGAAATGGACTGATGTAAGATACCGTATTTAGCGACATTGTATACAGGACTACCTACTACTAGTGACGACACGATGATGCGTAAAGGAAAACCATTTTTATGTACCTTCGGCAATCCATAACAACGTGGCAAATTGCCATTAGTGGTATTTAATTGTTTATATGTAGAGTCATTAATCAAATCATTATTGAGCCAAGATTTAATAAGAGAATTTGTTTTATTAGTTAGTTATCTAATGGGATTCTTATTTAATTTTTTATAAGTAGATTCATCACTCAACAAACTTTCCATTTTTTCCAAATAATCATTTCTATCCATTATTACAGTAACCTGACCTTTGTCAGCTCTAGTGACAAAAATATCGTCATTATCACGTAGAAATTTTTTACAAAGAGAGAATTCTTGTAGAATGTATCTATCTAAAAAGCTCATGTGTTTATTTTCACTTAAGAATCTTTTGAGAGAATTGGTGATTGAAATTCTAGTTATTTCAATTATTTCAGTCGGGATCTTCGAGTGATTGATTTGTAAGTTCTTTATCGTCTCAAGTACGATACTAATCCTGTCATTTTTATTGGATTGGTCAATAGGTAATCCAAATTTGTCACCCTAGCTCAAAAAGTCAGATATTCTCTCCGGGATAGTCTTACCACTAATGTACCAACCACTTAGTTTTGTCAATGTTCTTAAACGGGTTGACGTTATGTTTAGAAATTAGATTATTAAATTTTTGATTGACTTATTTTCCGCTAAATGTTTATAGGTAAAAAACTTTCGTTTGTTGTATTCGAAAAAATTGAGTACTAAGTCGCGTGGTAAACCTTCAAAAAGTCTTTTTTCTATCTTCTTAGTTACGAAAGGCAAGTTAAGATCTTTAATCTCTAATTTTAATAGTTTGTTACGATACTTCAAATTAATCATCTGCATTTTTCTTTTGATACTACTACTATAAAATTGGATATTAGTTTTTAAATTGATGATATGTGACGGAAAAACATGATCCTTGGTGTATGGACGCTTTGCTGTCATCCAGTGCAAGTGCACGAACAACATGTACACTGGACCGCGTTAAAAGACATTGGGGAAAACAATGTGCGCTGATGCGCTTTAGATAAGTTTTCCACTCATCAGACTGCAACCCAGATTCTATTGTTGTGACTCGATGGCTTCCGCAATAATCCTACACAAGTCCAGGATGTCTGAAGCAGAGTTCTTCTGTCCAGATGCATATACCATTGTGTAATATAGATGTAATGAATAGGCACATATTATGTGTGGTTTGATTGGCCAGTAACTTGTGCGCTCCAGATATCTCACTAATTTAAATACCTTGCCCTGAGTTGGTCGTAACTCTGCAATGTCCAGTTGTTCGTCCTTTATCAGTGGCACCAACTCACTTATGATAGACTGGTATGTCCTTTTGGTACTCTGTTTGAAGGTGTGTGGGAGCGCGGGTATTGTGATTCTCCGAAATTGCGATGATGTATAAGTACCATAGCTTAGTCGTTCACTGGACTCTGGTCGGGTGTGAACAACGTTTTTATCGGTTCGGAAATCGGGGTTTTTGAAGTTACGTCTGTCGATGGTTTCTCTAAAATAGGTCTCTCTGTCTTCATCTTTTCCTCTTCTCTCTTCTTGATTGTAAGAAGCTCATTACTTTGGTTAGGCGATCTTTGGCATCACTGGTACCCAAAGAAGTAGAGTGTCTCTGCCAAATTCTTAACAATTCTTCAGGCAAAGCTGACTCAACTAACGGATACAACATGGCAGCGCACATTTCTGTAATTACGTTCAAAGATTCGAGAGCTCTCAAATGAGTTTCAAGTTTGTCGTAGAGACTAGCTATAAGTATCTTATTTTCCGCTTTGGCTGTATTGTTAAGCACTAACTTAAGAAGTTTACGGATATAAAATTCAATCATCAATTCATTCTTACCGAATCTGGATTTGAGGCTGTCAATAGCCTTATCATAATTTTCAGCTATAGGAGGGAAACTGTTGACAAGCTCAATGGCTCTTGAATCCTTTACCATAGCTTGTATGAGATATTGGAACTTGTCTTCCTTGGTAATTGACGTGTCCTCGTGAATATTTTTAAACAAACTCTAGAATTGTAGCCATTCTTTCAAATCACCACTAAATTTTTGCAGCTCTATTTTTGGCAACTTAAATCTTTTATTTTGTGTACATGGATTCATTGAAATTGCATTCTGAGATTCGTTTACTTGTTGCGGATGCTGCGAAGTTGTTTCTACGATGTAATTTACTCTGACTTTCATTCTTTGATATCTGATGCGATATTCGTCCACATTCACTATTTTTTTTAATCATATCATCTTCTGATGTTTCTTCCGATCCTGCATCAAACGAAGAATCTGTTGATCGAGCTCTTCTAGTTCGCATGCTTTGTCTTTGAGAACCGCGAATCTTTGCCTCAACTCCACTGGATCGACATTTTCCTCTTCTAATAACTGGCTTAACAGGGAAAATGTGCGTGTAAACGCTGCTCGCATAGCCGTACGCGTTTTCTTTAACTTATCCATTCTTTCGATTTACGAAATGTTACCTTCTAACCTCAATAGTCCTGTCAGGGTCGCCAGAAATGTTGCAGATCGTGATTTTGTCGGAAAAGATCAGAACACTAATACGACACGCGTAAAGAAAAGGCTATTTATTTAATATAGTATCCCAACTAAACTATGTGTTGTAAGAGGATATTAATATGTAAGAAAATACTCTAAAAAGAACTGCGTTCTCTCTCGTTGCTATATATATCTTGTAACGCGGTCGCCTTTCTCGAGCGCGCGGATCGGCTCGCCGGCATCAGGGTTCGAGAGAAGGGGAGACTCAAGCTTATGAATACACTTATGTTCGATACCACAGTTCTTTATTATGACAAAGAAAGCTATATACAATATATACAATGTGGACGGAATCAGCGAAGCGCGTGCAAGATCACACCAGCTAGGCGGTGCGCGCGGAGAGCGCAGAGCGGCGCAAACGTATAGGCGCATGCAAGGCGCGTGCTTAAGCTAGGACGGCGCATTATTTACAATGCTATAGTAGCGACGTTAACGGTAGTCGGATACGCCCGACAGCCAAGAAACACCTCGGCCAGGACCAGGTAGTCAGAAACGCCCGACAGCCAAGAGACTCCTCGGCCAGGAACAGGTAGTCGGAAATGCTCGTCAGCCAAGAAACACCTCGGCCAGGAACAGGTAGTCGGAAACGCCCGACAGCCAAGAAACACCTCGGCCAGGAAGCAAGTAGTCGAGAACACCTCGGCTGGGAAGCTGGAGAGTCGGATCGTATCATGCGGAAAGCTGGATCGGATCTGGTGTCGGTGTGTCGCCCGGACCGCTTTATATACCCGGCCGACCGCATTCCTGGGCTCCCCCACCGCTCGGAGATAGCGAGTGCATAAGCGAGACGACAAGCGTGCGAGCGATACGGCGAGCGGAGCAAGCGAGACGGCAAGCGTGCAAGCGAGACAGCGAGCGGAGCAAGCGAGACGGCAAGCGGAGCAAGCGAGACAGCAAGCGTGCAAGTGAGACGGCAAGCGTGAAAGCGAAACGGCGAGCGGAGCAAGCGAGACAGCAAGCGGAGTAAGCGAGAGAGACGACTTAACAGTAGCGTAAGCGGGATAGGTTAGCGTAAGCCGGTTATATAATATTTAACACAGATTTATTGTTACGGTATACTATACAGGGTGACCCATTTTAACTTAGGCAGCCAAATAACTCGAAAAATAAGCACACTACGAAAAAATGTTTAGAATCAAAATTTCGTCATTTCGAGGGGGACGTACAATGACGTTAAAATGAGCTTCCCCACCCCTCCCCCTGGGTGGTGAGGGGGGGCAAGTTTGAAATCTTAAATAGGAACCCCTATTTTTTATTGCATATTCGGAATCTTTGGCTAAAAACACATACAATTTGTCTGAAACATTTTTCTCGATTCATGATAGATGGCGCTGTAATCGACGAAATTCAATTTCTTCGATTTCTCTTACTGAGAACCCATGCTTACGATTCTGCAATAAATTAACAATAAAAATACCACGTTTTCATTGTTAATACTCGAAATTAGTCTTAAAACAAACTTCTCATTATTTTTTATTACTCATTAATTACTTCTCAAGAAACTGCTTTTAGCGTAACCTGCCCTTTAGGCAACTTGAATGGTCCAAAGTACCGAGACATTTTGGACTTTCCATCTGATGGAGTTCCTCTAAGTATCCCTCCAAAATTTTGTCCATTTAGTGCCAAAGTCACAAGTGTTTATGTATTTTTTTAACATTTGTACTCTGATAAAATTTTGGTAAAATGGCAAATTATACGCCTACAGAAGTAGTCGATATTCTTATAACCTTTGGCGAATGTGGTAGAAATTACAGACTTACTGCCCGTACTTATGCGGAGCGATTCCCAAATCGCCGCCATCCTACTGATCAACAAATTATAAACATTGAAAGGAGATCTCGTAATAATCCACTTCATCGCGAAAGGCGAAGGAATAGACTTCATAATAATAATGACCCTAGATTGCTCGCAGTTTTGGCTATGGTTCATCAAAATCCCCATATTAGTACCCGTCAAATAGAACGAGAACTGGGAATCCCTCAAACTACGGCACATAGATTGTTACGATCAGTCAATTACCATCCGTATCATATTACTCTGGTACAGGAATTAAGTGAGGCCGACTACGTACTCAGAGTACAATTTTGTAGATGGGCTCTTGAGATGCTAGATCAGAATCCAGATTTTTTTAGTAATGTTTGTTTCAGTGATGAAGCAACATTCATCAGCAATGGTAGTCTCAATAGGCATAATTGCCACTATTGGTCACCAGAAAATCCACATTGGTATCGTGAGGTGCTTAATCAACATCGTTGGAGTTTATATGTATGGGTAGGCATTTGCAATGGCCAAGTCATTGGACCTCATTTTTTTGAACGTCCAATTAATAGTCCAATGTATTTAGAATTCCTCGAAAATGATTTGCCAGCATACCTAGAGAATGTTCCCCTTGCAGTTAGACTAAATTTATGGTATCAACAAGATGGTGCTCCTGCTCATTATGCTCGTATTGTACGGATGTTTTTGAATCAAAGGTTCCCAAATCGGTGGATAGGGCGGGGTGGACCAGTTCTGTGGCCTCCGAGATCACCCGATTTGAACCCCCTTGATTTCTTTTTATGAGGATACGTTAAAGATGCAGTGTATAGTAAAGCTCCAACGACAAGATTGAATATGATGGAAAGAATAAGAAGAGCTTCTGAAGCTATAACTCCTTTAATGCTAGAAAATGTACAACGTAACTTTCGCTGTCGATTACTGTTATCCTTAGAAAATAATGGTGCACACTTTGAGCATCTCCTCCATGCGGAGAGAGCTGATAACAATGCAATCTTGCCTTAACTGGTTGGGTCACCACACGACCTTGCCTTCACTGGCTGGGTCACTACTTGACCTTGCCTTAACTGGTTGGGTGACCACACGACCTTGCCTTCACTGGCTGGGTCACTACTTGATCTTGCCTTAACTGGTTGGGTCACCACACGACCTTGCCTTCACTGGCTGGGTCACTACTTGACCTTGCCTTAACTGGTTGGGTCACCACACGACCTTGCCTTCACTGGCTGGGTCACTACTTGATTTTGCCTTAACTGGTTGGGTCACCACACGACCTTGCCTTCACTGGCTGGGTCACTACTTGACCTTGCCTTAACTGGTTGGGTCACCACACGACCTTGCCTTCACTGGCTGGGTCACTACTTGATCTTGCCTTAACTGGTTGGGTCACCACACGACCTTGCCTTCACTGGCTGGGTCACTACTTGACCTTGCCTTAACTGGTTGGGTCACCACACGACCTTGCCTTCACTGGCTGGGTCACTACTTGATCTTGCCTTAACTGGTTGGGTCACCACACGACCTTGCCTTCACTGGCTGGGTCACTACTTGACCTTGCCTTAACTGGTTGGGTCACCACACGACCTTGCCTTCACTGGCTGGGTCACTACTTGATCTTGCCTTAACTGGTTGGGTCACCACACGACCTTGCCTTCACTGGCTGGGTCACTACTTGACCTTGCCTTAACTGGTTGGGTCACCACACGACCTTGCCTTCACTGGCTGGGTCACTACTTGATCTTGCCTTAACTGGTTGGGTCACCACACGACCTTGCCTTCACTGGCTGGGTCACTACTTGACCTTGCCTTAACTGGTTGGGTCACCACACGACCTTGCCTTCACTGGCTGGATCGCCACACGACCTTGCCTTCACTGGCTGGATCACCACACGACCTTGCCTTCACTGGCTGGGTTACCACACGTTCAAGCACCCCGAATTTTGAGAGGCGAGGGGACTCACGTTAATCAAGCACCCCGAAGGGAACAGAAAACTGCTACGTCCACGACGTTGTTCCTGGGTTACGCTAAAAGCAGTTTCTTGAGAAGTAATTAATGAGTAATAAAAAATAATGAGAAGTTTGTTTTAAGACTAATTTCGAGTATTAACAATGAAAACGTGGTATTTTTATTGTTAATTTATTGCAGAATCGTAAGCATGGGTTCTCAGTAAGAGAGATCCAAGAAATTGAATTTCGTCGATTACAGCGCCATCTATCATGAATCGAGAAAAATGTTTCAGACAAATTGTATGTGTTTTTAGCCAAAGATTCCGAATATGCAATAAAAAATAGGGGTTCCTATTTAAGATTTCAAACTTGCCCCCCCTCACCGCCCAGGGGGAGGGGTGGGGGGCTCATTTTAACGTCATTTTACGTCCCCCTCGAAATGACGAAATTTTGATTCTAAACATTTTTTCGTAGTGTGCTTATTTTTCGAGTTATTTGGCTGCCTAAGTTAAAATGGGTCACCCTGTATATACATAGGAATGGTGCTCGCACCGTTACAATCTCTTGTTGTTCTATATATATATGTTAGAGATGTGCGAATCAAAGAATTTTTATGTCGAATCGAATCGAATCGAATCAACGAAATTTTACTCGAATCGAAACGAATCGAATCGAATCAAATCGAATTAAATCGAACTAAATCGTGAAAATATTGCTTGTAATTATAAGATATACATTATATATGTTTATATATTTAAGACAACTACAATTACACTAATTGTGTGCCTAATTATTATATTCTGTGTAAATAATAGGGAGTTCTTTTTTAAATTTATTTATTTATTCAATATTCACAGCCATTTGGCCAAGAGACAAGAGATTATTATTGCACTTTATAAGAATACTTTTTTCACATGGATTCTCACATTTTACATTCGGACTCATAACTTGACATTATCAAGTGGACTTATCAAGTTAACAATCAGTCTACAGTATATGCATATATAACTTATTCGTAAATCACATATGAAAAAAATTATTATAATATGAAATAAGATTTTCTAACATACTAATATTACTAATGTAAGAAATACGTACTAACATTATGCAAAAATTAAAAATTACAATTAAATATAAGTTTTTTTATAACAGTATATCATTGATATACAAAATTGGTACGTAATATTTAAAAAAACTAACTTTATATAAAATATAAAAAAAAAGGAAAAGCAACTGATCTTATAAAGTTGATAAACTGATTTAAATTTATATAAACTCATAAACTGATTTAAAATATGTTTGATAAACTAGCTAAAAATATTCATCTTTTTGGGATTTAAATATCTTTAACGTTTTTCAAAGCAAACGCCGTCGAGAGCAGTTAAATTGTCATGACAAAATATAGTTTGTCTCACGTTCTCTGCCAATAGATTTGTTCTTTTATTAGTGATTACATTTCCTCCCACGGAAAACACTCTCTCACTTGAAGTTTCCGTTGCAGCAATGGCGAGATAATGGCGCGCAAGAGGTGCCAAAAATGGAAAAATTAAAGCATTTGTTCTCCACCATGTCAACGGATCTTCTTGTTCCTCAATTGTGGGTGATTTCAAGTAATTCTCAACCTTAATAAAATCAATATTTATTAATATTTTAAAAGATTATTGTAGTTAATAATAATAATGGCTATATAATATGCACATAAAATTAAAAAAAGAAAGGGAAAAAATCTTATACCTCTATTTTAATTTTTACTTCTTCATCTGGAGCGTTCATGTTTCTAATATCAGCTTTTTTCTTTATATGTTCCCATTTGCTTCTATTCGTGGAAACTTCTAGTAAAGATTTAGTTTTAGTTTGATTTGTAGTCTGAAATGTACTTATTGTACTTGTGGTATTTTCTCTTAGTTTTTCTATAGCCTTTTCTTCTAGTAAAGAAGCACTATCTTTATTGTTAAGAAGTGTATTTTTAAACCTTGGGTCTAACAACATTGCTATTCTATACAAAGGTGACTCCCAGTACTTTGAATCGGTGAATCTTAGTTTTATATTGGCTAAAAGTTTTCTTGCAAATAATATACTTGTTCCTTTTAGTGCATTTTTAATAATATCTTCTAATGATGATTTGATTTCAAATATAACAGGTAATACCATAGAAAGAGTTGGTTTTGATCGGCTACCCATTTCAGCAGTGAAATTAGCAATAGACCGTAGAACTTCAACATATCCTTCTATCAGTTTCCATTCTTGAACTGTAAGACCATCAATGCCCGCTTTATGTTGTTCACTAATAACTGCAAATTTTTGTTCCACAAATCTTTCTAACATCAAAAACTCACTGTCCCAACGAGTACAAACCATTTAGATCAAATCATGCTTAGGAATATTGTGTTCAGTTTGAAAATGTTCAAGTGATTCTCTTGCAGATTTGCTTCTGTTATATCGAGCTACAATATTTGACACTTTTTCTATAACACCATTAGCACTCATTTCTTTTCTTGTATCACTGATAGTTAATTGAAGAGTGTGATTATAACATAGAATATGTTCCCAAGATTTTCTATTAACAGCTTCAGTCATGTTAAAATCATTTTCTAAATTAGAAGAATTCTTGCCGAGTGCTTTTACCATATTAGCTCCATTATCAGAAACTATATATATTTTTATTTTTTCATCAAGCAAATCTAATTCACTAATTATATTTTCCACCTTGTCGCAAATAGCTATACAATCATGTTTTCCTGGGAAAGGCTGGCAGTCTACTGTCATATGTTGCATGACAAAATCTTCATCAAGAAATTGTAATGTGAAGGCTATGTATGAATGTCAGGTCTTGACGCCCATAAATCAGTTGTCATACATACTGAATAAAGAGTGGTTTTTGCAGACTTTATTATGTTAAACATTCGTTGTTTCAAATTTTCATATAATTTTGGTATCACTGATCTTGAAAATGTTGTGCGAGAGGGAATTACATATCTTGGTTCCAAAAGAAAAATCAAATCTTTGAAAGCAGGTTCCTCGACAATACTATATGCATGTAAAACCCTTACAAATAAACATAGCTATAGTTTTAGTTATTTCTTGCGCTTTTTTGCTTGAAGAATCAAATAATACTGTCGATTTTAAACTATTTTTTAAAGACATTTGCCTATTTGAATTTTCTTTCATCTTATTTTTTGATTTAATTAAATCTCTCAGTTCTTTTAATTTTGAATATTCATTATATGCAGTAATATGTCTTTTTAAATGATTCTGAAGAGTCGTTGTGGTACCAGTTGGAATATTCCTGATGACTTTGCAAATATTACAAACAGCCTTGTATTGGTCTTTTTTCATTTTAGTAAAAAAAAACTAAATCAAAGCATGAGGTGCATTAACTTTTGCCATATCAGTTGCACTAATTTGTATGTCTCTGTTACTGCTATTCTCATCATTCTTTTCAATTTCATTATTTTGACTTAGACTTAGACTAATCATAGAATCACACGACAAATCACAATTTTCGTTCTGCTTATCAGAAAGCAATCCTCCAGTTTTATTCTTTAGTTTTATTTTATTATTTGGTATTTCATTAAATGCTTCTTTAGAGTAATCAATGATTTTTCTTTTTCTGCAGGCACTGGCATTCTCATCTGATGTATTTAAATCTAACATACTATCTGGGTTGTCAGGATTTATATTGAAATCGGACTCATCCATGATAAATAATTATCTAAAATAAATAAAAATATGTAAATATAAATAAAAGATTATAAATGTCACGATATTAAAAGCAATGTATAAATGATATTAATTTACGTGAATATTTAGGAATCTAACCTTTCAACATAACTTATATAATAATACGACAAAATCTTCTCTCGAAATATAGAATTTCCTGAACTCAAATAAAATCTTATATGCGTATATATGCATACATATACATCTTGATTGCTAAAACCTAAAACAAATATCAAATTAAGAAAATATTTAGATACATTTCTTCAATTATTTACTTACAATTATAGATATCTTCTAAAGTATAGGTGTGTTTGCAACTGCCTACGGTCGGTTCTATAATGAGTCGTAAGTCGTTGCTTGACCGACCGCAGTTTTTACTATTTATTCCTCATATCAGTGTCGCTTTGTTTAGCGGAAAATTTTAATTTGAAAAATTACCAACATGCGATTGCATTAAAATCTTTTTAATTCGAAATTTTCGAATAGATCGTATTCGAACTATAAGAATTCGGATTCGAATCGAATCGAATTTTATCAGATTCGATTCGATTCGATTCGAATCCGAATAGTTCGCACATCTCTAATATATGTCATAGGGTCTCTTCCAGGTCGATTTTACATATACACTGATTAGTTCCAGGTCTTTTCGTAACTTTGAGGTCGGGCCTGGAAGTTTTTTATGTCGTAGGTATAGTATAGGGACCGACCTGGAAATAAACAATATATATAACCCGATGCATTTCAGGATATTTTTATTATTTTGAGGACCGACCTGGAAATACTCAATATAATTAAGCCGATGAATTCCAGGACTTTATTATTTATAGGCCTGTAAATAACCGTTTTATATTATCTAGCATTTTCCGAGTACTTATTTTATGTAACTTATAATTGTAATGCTTAAAATATATAATTAATTAGAAACTTCTTATTAGTCAATGGTTATGATAGAATCGTAAATTTTAAAGAATAATATAAGCATATTTTGTGACGGCAAAAACGCGGCAGAAATCGAGTACGTGTTGCTTTCTCAAATAATAGCAAAAACACAGCATGGTCTATTGACATGAAAAAATTGCAGAAATATAATGCATAATATATAAGATTTGTTTCCCTATAAATTGATAATATTTTAATTATTAAACTAATTTTAAACCAAGAGAAAAGAGAGAGAGAGAGAGAGAGAGAGAGAGAGAGAGAGAGAGAGAGAGAGAGAGAGAGAGAGAGAGAGAGCGCGAGAGAGAGAGAGAGAGAGAGAGAGAGAGAGAGAGCGAGCAGACACAGAAAGACAGAGACAATTAATCGAATCATTTCTAAATTACATAGTTTTTTAATAATTCTAAGTAAATCAATGAACATTTTTTACATGAAACATAAAAAAGCATTTTTTAAATTAAAAAAATCAAAAAAATGAGAGAGAGTGTAATCTACGATTTAATTTGATGTTATATTATATATACACAACACGCGTATTTATTTAATAGGGAATTCGGTCACTCGCATTACACCGTAATACAGTGCATATTAAAGGTTTATATACAAAGTAGCTAAATGTATTAGCACAATATAACCATTTTGATGGTAAAATAATTAACTGTATGTATTGCTAAATAACATAACATTTATATATTTCATGCGATAAGTTCCGAGTCCATTTTATATCTGCATAGATTAGTTTCAGGTCTTTTTGTAATTTTGAGATCGGACATGGAACTTTTTTATATCCGGTGTGCATTTTGAGGACCGACCTGGAAATACCTAATACATATAATCCGATGTATTCCAGGACTTTTTATTATTTTTAGACCTATATATAATCATTTTATATTATCTAATATTTACCGAGTCTTTGTTTTCTTATGTAATTGTTGTAATTGTTATGATTAAGAGATACACTTATTTAGAAACTTCTTATTAGAGTGAATGGTTATGATCGAAACGTAAATTTTAAGTCGTAATGCATTTTTCTTTTTTCGTTTTTACTTTTGTGCTATATGTTGAAAAATTTTTCAGCAACATTATACACTTTATAATAGAGATAATGCTGATCTATAATATACTCTTATTAAAGTAAAACATAAATAAGAATGTATGAATTAGATTATTACTACTATATTAAAGATAAATATAAATTAGAGTATACAAATTCTTTTCAGTCCTTAATTACGGCAGCAGCCGAACATAGTCTGATGTTGTAGCTAATGTGAACAGAAATGCAGGAAAAAACGAATAGGCCCATCACCTGATGTACTAGAAAATATGCTTTAAGAATTGAATAGATGTGGCCGGCATAAGAAGAACAGAATTTGAGGATTGTGTATGGGCACAATATGCAAACAGGAAACAAACCAAAACTAAATATGCCATGATATCATGATATGTTGACAAAATATAGTTAGATATCAGGCCTATCTGTAAGCATATTTTGTGACGGCAAAAACGTGGCAGAAATCGAGCACGCGCTGCTGTCTCAAATAATAGCAAAAACACAGCATGGTCTATTGTCATGAAATAATTACAGAAACATAACGCATATTATATAAGATTTGTGATTCCATATAAATTGATATCTTAATTATTAAATTAATTTTAAACCAAGAGAAGAAAGAGAGGGGTGGAGAAAGAAAGGGGTGAGAAAGAGAGGGGAGAGAGGGGGAGAGAGGGAGAGAACAGCCAGAGAAGAACAGAGAGAGAATTAATCGAATAATTTCTAAATTATATAGTTTTTCATTAATTATAAGTAAATCAATAAACATTTTTCAGACAAAACATAAAAAAGCATTTTCTAAATCAAACAAAATGAAAGAGTTCAAAATGCGATTTAATTTGATTTTATATTATATATACGCAACACGCGTATTTATTTAATAGTAAATTCGGTCACTCGCATTACACCATATTATAGTGCATATTAAAGGCTTATACTATATGAAGTAGCTAAATGCAATAGCATAATATAACTATTTTGATAGTGAAATAATTAATTTGTATGTACTGCTAAATAACATAATATATAATATATTTACCAGAACAATAATTGTAATTACCAGAAAAATAATTAATTTGTATGTTTTGGTAAATAACATAATATATCATTATGTTATTTACCAGAACGTACAAATTAATCATTTCACCATTAAAATGATTATATTATGCTATTGTATTTAGCTACTTCATGTATAAACCTTTAATATGCACTATAATACGGTGTAATGTGAGTTACCAAATTCACTATTAAATAAATACACGTGTTTTATATATAATTTAAAATCAAAATTAAATCGCATTTTGAACTCTCTTTCATTTTTTTTTGATTTAGAAAATGCTTTTTTATGTTTTATCTAAAAAATGTTTAATGATTTACATAGAATTAATAAAAAGCTATATAATTTAGAAGTTATTCGATTAATTCTCTCTCTCTTTCTTTGTCTGTTCTCTCTCTCTCTTTCTTTGTCTGTTCTCTCTCTCTCTCTCTCTCTCTCTCTCTCTCTCTCTCTTCTCTTGGTTTAAAATTAGTTTAGTAATTAAAATATTATCAATTTAGAAGGAAACACAAATCTTATATGATATGCGTTATGTTTCTGCAATTAATTCATGACAGTAGACCGTGCTGTGTTTTTGCTATTATTTGAGACAGCAGCGCATGCTCGATTTCTGCCGCGTTTTTGCTGTCACAAAATATGCTTACAGATTGGCCTGATATTTAACTATATTTTGTTAAAATATCGTGATGTCATGTCATACTTATTCTTTGCTTGTTTCCTGTTGACATATTGTTCCAATACACAATGCTCAAATTCTGTTCTTTTTATGCCGGCAAGTTCTATTCAATTCTTAAAGCATTTTATTCTAGTACATCATGATGATGGGCCTATTCGTTTTTTTCTGCATTTCTGTTGACATTAGCTACAACAGCAGACTATGCTCGGCTGCTGTTTTAATTTGTCAACATAATATATAGCATAAAGGTTGCAATACATGCTTTTGTTTAGCAGATTTGGATGATAAAATAAATCAAGTACGAATTTAAGAAGAATCATTTTTTTGTATACAACTTCTTTATAACTTTTTGGATTCCTGCGGCATGCATTTAATATCTTTT
Organism: Lasius fuliginosus; assembly: GCA_949152495.1. NCBI lineage: Eukaryota > Metazoa > Arthropoda > Insecta > Hymenoptera > Formicidae > Lasius > Lasius fuliginosus. The sequence goes on along the minus strand of OX424454.1, from coordinate 13,017,365 downwards.
TTCTTGAAAGTTATTTGAAATTACGCAATATATAGTTCCTTTGTTATGAATTATTCTTTCTAGTTCTTAATTTTATAAATAATTTTACATAAATTATTTCATAAATAATTTTTGTTTTAAATTTATGTTGGAGTAAGATATTATAGTTTGAAAATAACTAGTCTATTTTAAAAACCAAGAGTCCTGAAAAATAACCAGTCTATTTAAAAAATCAAGAGTCCTGGAAAAAACCAGTATATATAATCAATTGTCCTGGTACAAATCAGTATATCAATTAAGTCCTGGAAATGGTCATTACATCTTAAAATTAACATAACTTATAATATACTGTATACATATTGAATTCGTTTGTTGGAAACAATATACATTTGTTTAATTAATAAATTAATGCAATAAAAAATGAAGGTCCTGGAAAAGACCCTATGACATATGCAGAGTGTCCCATTTTAATCTCCTCAGGAAAATGTCTCGAAAAATATGGAAGATACGGAAAAATGTTTCAGACAAAAGTTGTAGGACTTGAAGGGGGACAGATGGTGAAAATATGTACTTGACCTTGAGTGACCTATTGAAGGTCAGGTCAATGTCATCGATGTTTTCTTAAATAGAACCCCCTATTTTTCAATGCATATTCTTGTATCTTATCTCGAGAGCTTTCCAAAACACTATAATGAGTTATTTTTTCATTAAGTACTTTTCGAGTTATGAGGCTTGAAAATTATAGTACCGCCTGCATTAGCATTACCCAAGGTGTACTACGTAGAGGTTGATTTTGGTCATTTGATTTGTGCCAAAAATAGGGGTTCCCATTAAAAAAATTAATTTGATGATAGCAATTACGGCTTAAGATACAATAAGCCTGCGGACAAATATTTGTAGCTTATTAATAAATGATGTGTCGATATGTTTCTGATGTTGAATGAACTTGAGATTTGATCCCAAGGTGAAGGGCACCATTGAGTGCTCCTGAACTAGTCAGAACGTTTGGAAAATTAGAATTAAACTTATCTTTTCAGTTGCTTTTTTATTTTCACTTACTTTTTTTATTCTTCTGCAATTTCGAAAAACAGCCGTTTTAGAATCTTTCTCATCGTGTGATCGGAAAAAATGCCCGATTACTCGGCGAACGAAATCGTCGACATTCTTCTCATCTTAGGTGAATGTCGGCGCAATTACAGAAGAGCGGCAGCATTGTATCGAAGACGATTTCCTTTACGACAACATCCGAATCATACTGCGATTCGCAAAGTTGAAATGAGAAGTCGGAGAGGAAATCTTCATCGACAACGAAGAAGATACAATGACAATAATTACGCGATGAATGTTCGCTTCCTTACAGTTTTGGCGACAGTCCATTTAAATCAACATGCATCTTTGCGTGAAATTCAGCGTACACTGGGAATTCCAAAATCGACTGCTGGCAGATATCTGAAAGCCGCTAGGTACCATCCTTATCACATAATCCTAAATCAAGCCTTAACTGAGCATGATCAAAGAGAACGGCTATTATTTTGTCAGTGGGCCTCACAGCAACTCCTAAATGATGATTTTTTTAAATACGTTTTGTTCGTGATGAGGCTACTTTCCACAGTCATGGGACATTAAATAGGCATAATTGTCACTATTGGGCTCCAGTTAATCCTCATTGGATCCAACAGATCGACCAGCACCGTTGGAGTCTCAATGTCTGATGCGAATTGTTAATGACCATTTAATTGGTCCCTATTTCTTTGACGGCATGGTTAATGGTGAGAGATACTTACAGTTTCTAAGGGATATTCTTCTGATTCTGCTTGAAAATGTTGACTTTTATACAAGGAGAAGAATGTGGTTCCAACATGATGGAGCAGATCCTCACTATGCCAATATCGTCAAAAATTTCCTTAACCAGAACTTTTTTAATAAATGGATTGGCAGAGGGAATCCAGTAAGTTGGCCAGCAAGATCACCAAATCTAACTTCTCCCGATTTTTATTTGTGGGGCTATCTGAAAGATGTAGTCTATCATGAAAGACCGACAAGAGAAAACATGATCCGAACGGTGTGCAACAACATTCCACGCAATGTTCTCTTAGTAACTGTTACGAATTTTGAAAGACGGATCCAGTATTGTCTACAAGTCAATGGCGCTACCTTCGAACACCTTATAAATTAATCAATTAATAGCGTACAATATAACAATAGCCATTTTTAGGGTTATGTGATCTTGCCTTAGCTGGCTGGGTCACCTCACGATCTTGCCTTAGCTGGCTGGGTCACCTCTCGATCTTGCCTTAGCTGGCTGGGTCACCTCACGATCTTGCCTTAGCTGGCTGGGTCACTTCTCGATCTTGCCTTAGCTGACTGAGTCACCTCACGATCTTGCCTTAGCTGGCTGAGTCACCTCACGATCTTGCCTTAGCTGGTTGGATCACCTCTCGATCTTGCCTTAGCTGGCTGGGTCACCTCATGATCTTGCCTTAGCTGGCTGGGTCAACTCTCGATCTTGCCTTAGCTGGCTGGGGTCACCTCTCGATCTTGCCTTAGCTGGCTGGAAAATGCTGTGGGGTCCATGTTTCTACTGATACACTCACACACGCGCGCGCGCGCAAATAAGATGTAAATCCGACCGTGCAACCTCCACATGGTACACCTTGGGTAATGCTAATGCAGGCGGTACTATAACTTTCATAACTCGAAAAGTACTTAATGAAAAATACTTAATTATAGTGTTTTGGAAAGCTCTCGAGATAAGCTACAAGAATATGTAATGAAAAATAGGTAATTCCATTTAAGAAATTGAAGGTGATCACGTGACCTTCAAATGACTATCCAAAGTCAAACCAATGGCACCAACTTATGTTCCCCTTCGAACCAAACAACTTTTGTTCGAAACATTTTTTTCTTAAATGCTTTCCTAACGAGATAATCTAGTGGATACTTTAAAATGGGACACCCTGTATATAAAAATATATTATTTGTACCGTCTTGATCTAACTACATAAAAGTGCGCCTGTTAATCACGTGTTTCGTGCGTGATTCCGCGCCGCTGTGTAGCTGTCGCGGATCCAGGATCAATTCGATAATCCTGGCGCCACTCTTGCTCGGTATTCCGAACCGCGAGCACTTCGCCCCGCGCCGGATGTCGTCAGCCTAGTATTTAGCGCATGATCCTGCCGATTAGCCAATATCGCGGTCGATTGATCGCGCTGGCAATCAATCATTGGCCGATAAGAATTCGCGAGCGCGGACTTCCATTTCTTCCCCGTGACGAGCATTCGCGTTATTAGAGAATCTTGTACCGCAGCAAGAGGCACGTGTAAGCGCTAGCAAATTTCGCAAAGTCGCCATTCGGTCAAATCTCCGTCAATAATTACCGGGCTTCGCTAGACGTGACGAGCATTGTCCTCGCATTATTGTACAAAAAGACAAGTCAGCAACGCGCGAGACTCAGCAATTCTATTCTGTGCCAGTTAACGACAAGTGCAAAACGGCGCAGCTCCGGCCGAGAGGATCGAACCGACTCTCGACCGAGGCTGAACATTAATTGCTACCACGTCACTACTAGCAAGATTGACGAGTGAAATTCAACTGAGAAGAATTTGTTGTGATATGTTTATATCTTGGACGGCAAAGTCTCTATCGTTTTGTTGACATTAGCAAGGACACATAAATAAACAGTAGCTCATGGAATACCTAAGCACGAAGAAAATTATCTACAGGAAAATAATGTATTACCAACTTATACCAACTCACCCTCTACTTAATGTACATGGTGTTCGAAAATTGCATATAATTTGTAGAAATTCTTTTGTTAATAACTTTTTAATAAACAACGAGCGACGGCTAAAACCTGTTGGATGTTACTCAGAGTCATCACCTTGATAACATATATCAAGGTCATTGAGGCTGGGTCCGCTTTTCTAAACTTTTACCGAAAGAAATATGTAAATATTTACATTTCTTACTGTAACCTAGCAATTAGTACAAAGACATTGTATACCAGAAAATGTTGACCACAGCGGAAAATATAAAGCAACGAATTATTGAAGCGTGTGCGACAATCAGTCTGGAAATATTAAGAAATGTACGTGCTTCAGGAATTTGAAGATTTCAGTGTTGCATCGATGCAAACGGATATCACTTCGAGCATCTTTTATGACGTAAGAATCATTGTTTTACTCCTTTATTTAATATCGAATGACCTTGTATTATAGGTCATTGAAATAGTCTAAACATCCGCTATTACTCCAAGGATAAAAAAGTATAGCATGCCATTTAAAAAGATGGAGGAAAAAATGGACCTTGAAATCTTCGAAGCGTCTCCACCCACAAAAAAATATTACTAGCATATTATGGCTCTCTCGATACCTGAATCAGAGTAATACTGTGATATATTTAAGACTATATATTTAATATATAATTTTTAATATAGTTTTAAATATATTACTCTGTGTGTAATAATTTTTAAATATATTACTCTGTAATATATTTAAAACTATATTTAAAATTATATATTAAATATAATTAAATTATTCTGTAATATATTTAAAACTATATTTAAAATTGTATATTAAAATATTAAATTATATAAATTTTAAATTTCAAAATTAAGACTGAGATCATATCAAAACCTTTCATACTGTCTTAAAAAATCAAATGTCTTTGGCAAGCATTAATAAAATGTTTTGTACGAAATTGCAAACTTTTACACTATTGTTGTTGCGAGGTTTTTTGTTTATTATGTAGCCATGTTTTGATTTGTGGCGATGTATGACGAGCAAGAGAAATATATTTTTTCTTTACTTCTTGAATCTCTCTTAGAGACGGCAATGTATGATTTTCCATGTGTCGTGCAAACGCATGAAGCACTGCTTCTTTCTCGTCTTCTGTCCTTGTACCCTTTTTGTCTTTCTATAAGGAGATGCTAGAAGAACATAAGGGATATTATTGAAGTAATTTAATAAGCATGAAAATATTACTATTTGTTCTCAAAACATAAATGTTAATTGCTACAATCAGACATTCTTATTCCACATATTTAACGATTAGATTTTTTAAATGGTAATGAAAATTATTTTTTATTATTATTTTTTTTTAAATCTTGAGTCACATTTGTATCTATGTTTAATATTAAATAATTAGTATTAAATATTAATTAGTATTAAATATTATTAAAAGATACTACGTTATGTACGCAAATTCGGTGAAAAAGAAACGGCACAAGATATACACTGCTGTTTGTGAAAATTGCAACACCATGAGGGAATAATGGTATTAGCTGTATTGCAATTTTCACAAACAGCAGTGTAATTACATGCACGTATTAGATATAAAATGTTAGATTAATATTTCTATTAAAAATTCTTTCTATTAAAAATATAAATAGAATACATTTTTAAGAATGAACCATTACTATAAAATAAGAAAAAAAAACTTGTATTATTATAGAACTCGTACAGTCACAAATTGGAAACAGATAAGAAAAATTACTTACTACTACGTTTCCGTTTTCCCCACCTTGTTTATCTGTTTGCTTGTAACAATTTATGGAATCCTTTGACGTGTTACACAATGATACATCTACAATAAACAATATGTATTATAAGTTTTAAAAATAATACGATAAGAGTACTTCTATATAAATTACACAAACATCAATGTAACATAAAACATTCTAATGTAAATAATGTAAATATTAATATTATAAATTTCACTTATATATTCTTATATATATTCTTATATAACTATTTAAACGTAATTCAAGTAACGTTACCTTCATCAGGATTATTATTATTGTTCTCTTCTCTTAAGTTATTTTTCTTTTCAGAGTCGCTGTCCGATACTGATTCATTATTCGTATCCTGTACATTTTCTTGTAATGCAGCTTCTAAATATCGAGAGATTTTGAGTATATCTCTGCTTGCTATTGGTTGCCAGTAATGTTCTCTATGTATTTTATCAGCATGATAAGTATGGCAAGATCCGAAACATTAGTATCATTGAGATTGAGTTGAATGCAATGTGTTGCTATGTTTTCGTAATGTTGTACCGCGCAAAGTAGTTGACTGACTTGCGTTACATTCTCGTGCGAATTTACGCATTAAAACACAGGCCCTCAGATATCGGTATCTATCTTTGTTGATACTAGGTAATCCAAAAATATAAGAATTTTTCTGCGGTACATTAGCTTCTTTACGATATTTCAAAGTTAAAGTAACGCAGTCAAAAAGATCGTTTGACAGTAAAACGGGTATTGTACGTCCCAATTTCCCTCTGATACAAAATCGGACATATTTCTCAGCAATTTTTTTATCTTCCATGGATAATGATTTATAAATGTCAATGTACATGTTTTTATTAACTCTTTCATAATTTTCAAAATCTTCTATGTGTGCTCGTTCAATTTCTCTTGCTCGTCGTCTATTAAAAACATTGAAGTTAATGTTATTTCTGCTAAAGAAATCCATTTCTCATGTGAAAAAGACTTAATGCTGCATAAGCTTCAGTTTTTTTTTCGCCAAATATGTATGCAACTTTTTAATATCTTTCAGTGACGGGAGATTTATTTTTTTATGTCTTTTATGAGCCGATTGCGTTTCAAGAACAGTTTTGTTGATACTTGTACCAACATCCACAATTAATAGTTTAAAAAATCTTTAACTAATTTTTTCTTCTCTTCATCTTGGTTCTTGATGCATTCCATGATGAGGAGATTTCCTATATGTTGCGACGACTTTTTCTCCCGTTCGGAGCTCCAACGGGGAATAGTGGTTGTCGACAAAAAAAATAAATGGAATAGTTTTATTGAACATGCGAGGGGAACTCGGTTTTAAGGCGTTCCACGCGTACCGCAGCGGACAAATGGCCTTTGATTACGCGACACGCGAAAGAGACTAGAGGTTGGGCGTCACACGCGATCTTGCACGCGTCAATTCGCGACAAACAATATCTACCGCGAAATCTGGGCCGACAAACTCACTACGGGCCGGTTAGCTCTCCTAACGGTAGAGGGGCAGGAAGGTGTTGCCGCGAAATAACGAAATAATAATGCAATACGCGAAACCGGCGGAACTAATTAACTTTATTAAAATACTCTGCGTGACGAGACACAAACACAAAAAGAATGGACGCGAAATGATACTGACCAACTAACATAATGTTTATTAGATCTCAATGGTATAAAAAAAATATAATGACAATTAATATGGATTGATAGTATTAAAAGAGATGAAAGAAAGATATACAGCTGACTATTAGGGTATTGCGTAATTATCAAGCCAAGAGAATTTACATGAAAATAATACAACAAGGGGTTTATTAGAAATCAGAGTAACTAAGTACAATACAATAAAAAAATTCAGGGCGACGACGTACCCGTTGATAATAACAGAAAAAGAATTATAACTGAAGTCGGATAACATAATAATAAGCGAAACCGATACAAATATCGTAAACCGAAAACTGAGTTACCGCGACCAAAACTAACATAACTTTTCGACAATGCAATATCACACGGAATCAATAATACGGCGGCAACATTAATAATTGCAGCATAAGGATCGGACTGTGGCGGCTTGAACGCGATAATAATCCCTACGAGAGTAACTAAATTCCGGCCGCTTAACGACTCGGCGGTTAGTTAACAAGGTGTTGTTGGAAAGCGATACTTACACGCAATAGCGAGAGAGACTTGCACGGGCACGGATACTAGAGGGAAGATCGGTAATCTCGCGACAAAAGCGGTGATGGAAAATAACGTGCAATCTACGACGGCAAAATCGATATCCGTCGGGCGGCAGAAATACTGCTTACTCTCTCTCTCTCTCTCTCTCTCTCCCTCTCTCCCTCTCTCTCTCTCTCAAAAAAAAAAAAAAAAGAAGAAAGACGTGTTAAAGATCGCTCCTCAAAAGTGAACCTTTTAAACAGTGATATAGTCGCGAGGGACATAAAAAGTTTCTCAAGGCAAGGTGTGAAGTTACGAGTATTAACCATGAGCATTATCTAACCGGAAAGCTCTAAATCTAGGCGTGAGAAGTGCATCATATACTCAGGATACCAAGACTTTTGTAACAGTTACAGGCAAGCAAAGTTGGCATGACAGATAAAGTGAGATAGAGGTGACTGTCTTGTTATGTTTATATTGTTGGTTTGGTATACACTACCAGCATGAACAGTGAATATGCAGAACATAGATGTTCGGCAAGTAAAAAAGATATAAAGTGTCAAGTGGTGTCGTGTAAAGGCTGTTACCTCGAACATCGTAACAAGCTGTTTTATCATCCAGGGTGTGTTAGCAAACATAAAATCTATGATAAAAACCTAGAGTTAGTATTGTGTCAAGGTCCATTTGACAGATTTGATATAGAGATGAAGAAAGCCTCGGCTGTTGCGGGAAGCAGCAAGGACAGCAAAGATAGACGAAGATCTCAAGGATCTACAAGCTCTGATACAAGCACGCTCACATCAATAGGCAGTGGAACTAAAGGATTGGGAGTGAGTAAGTCATTGAATATCGATGTTAAAGTAGACTTGCTCGTAAAAGCTATAAAAGAGATAAAAGATGAAATGATATGTAAAAACGAAATTAAAAACTTCATGAAGGAAATATTACATGAAGAAATGACTAACATAAGGCGAGAAATGGATGAGATTAAAAAGTATATACAAGAAACACTTAGTGAATCGGCAAAAGAACATCCAAAAAGAAAATTTTCGGAGGTAGTACAGGAAAAGAAGAACGAAAATGTTATAATCATCAAACCTAAGAAGCAGCAAGAGAGTGAAGCCACCAAGAAAGTCATGAAAGAAAAGGTAGACATAAAAGACCTGGCAGTAGGAGTTACAAAACTTAGAAGTGGAAATAATGGCTCAGTTATTCTTGGATGCGAGAATATGGAGGAGATGAGAAAATTGAAAGACACGGTGCAAGTTAAACTGGGTGAGGATTACAGAGTCACCGAACCAAGGCTAATAAGTCCAAAACTAAAAATCATAAATGTAGGCGATGAAGAAATCAGTCTAGACGAGGACAATTTTGTGAACACAATTATAAAGCAGAATGAAATTAATGGAAATAGAACAGGTTTTTATATGAAAATGATTAAGAAAATTATTAAAGAAGATAGAGATGCTATGCAACCGAAAGGAAGAAGGAGAGAAGGCGGATCGGTGCTGATTGAAGTGGACAAAATAACTCATGAATTGTTATTAAAAAAGGAGAAACTAAATGTAGGATGGAGAAAGTGTTTAATATATGAACACTTTAATGTTAAAAGATGTTACAAATGCTGGGGATACAATCACTTTGCGCGTAATTGTAATAAGCAAGATACATGTTACAAATGTGCAGGTATGCATAAATCAAGCGAATGTACTGCACTAAATAAGAGATGTATAAATTGTATATGCAAAAACGAGAAATATAAGCTTAGAATAAATGTGGAACATGATGCATTGAGTCCGGAATGTCCAACCTTTGTAAAAGCATTAAAAGAAGAAAAAAAAAGAACTGGCTGGAGTACTGCTGAATAGCAATTAAGAGTGAGAGAAGAGTTATTTCTGTACACGAATGCACAAAGTATGACTGCACATAAGGATGAAATACAACATTTGGTCCTGAAGAAGATGAATCCTGCAATTGTTGCACTGTCGGAGACAAGAATAACACCTGATATTGAGGATAACGAGCTAAACGTACCAGGATACAGTTTAGTTAGATACGATGCAGAAAACAGATTCACAGGAGGAGTTGCTTTATATGTGAGAAATGATATTCGATTTGAAATATTCTTAGTTGAGAAAATAAGCTCTAATTACTGGTGTATTGCGTTAAATATAAATGTAAACTTTTATAAAGGTAAATTAGCGGTAATATATCATTCACCGAGTGCGAGTGATGGCGATTTTATAAGATCCTTAGAAAATATTATAGAAAATTTGTTAAGCAAAGAAGATTGTATAGTGATAGGTGATTTTAATATAGATATTTTAAGCGATACATTCTATGCGAGAAAACTGCAAACATCAATGTTGAGTTTGGGTATGAAACAATATGTGGATAAACCAACAAGAGTTACCAAAAATAGTCACACATTAATAGATTTAGTTTTTGCCAATAAAAAAGTAAATATTCAAGTAAATAGTGAACCAAAAATTACAGACCATGCATGGTTAAAAATTAATTTTAATGTTAAAAAATTAGATGATAAATATAGAGAATTTGTAGGTAGGGATTTCAGTAAATTTGATGTAAATGAACTTAATAAATTAATAAGCAAAAATATCATAGAAAATGATGTTGATCTTGACGTAGATGTAAATATAAGAGCTGAGAATTTTGTAGAGGGTATAGTGAAATCATTAAATATGATCGCTCCAAAAAAAGGTTACAGAATTCCAAGGGTGTGGGAAGGGAAAAAATGGTTTAATAATGAGATAAGAATTGCAGCTAATAAGAGAGATATAGCATATAAGAGAGCAGTATTTACAGGGAACGAATATGATTGGAAACAGTTTACGAACCAGAGAAATACGGTAGTTAAAATCATTAGAAGTAAAAAGAAAGAATTTTACGAGAACATGATTGATAATAACAGGAATGATAGTAAAAAACTATGGAAAACGTTAAAAGAAGTAATAAACGGTGAACCAGAGATCCATAAAGAAATAAATAATAATATAGACTTTGAGATATTAGACTCTAGAAATAACTATGATATAGCTAACAAATTTAATATATATTATGTGGAAAGTATTAATAAAATAGTTAGTTCTATAAAAAGTAGTCAGGAAGAAATCTTATGTACAAAATCCATTAAAGCTATAAATAATGAGGAAATTATGGATAGATTTGTGAGAGTAGAAGTCGATAGGTTAGAGGAAATAATTATGAGTTTACCGAATAAAACAGAAACAGATGAAGGCATATCGAGTTATATATTAAAAATGGCATTGCCTGTTATCAAAGAAGAATTTACAAGGGTAATAAATTGTTCGCTCATTGAAGATCAATGCCCAGAGGGGTGGAAAACTTCAACAATTATACCAATTCCGAAAGTTGCAAATCCAAAAAAAGCTAGCGAATATAGACCAATCAACATTTTACCATTGTATGAAAAGGTATTAGAATTAGTGGTTAAAGATCAGTTAGAATCGTATTTAGAATGTAAAGGCATTATATCGGAACACCAATTTGGATTCAGGAAGCACCATTCATGTGAAACAGCGATACAGGTCATTATAGATAATTGGAAATTAATCATTAGTGAAGGTAAAATGGTGGGAGTTATTTTTATGGATTTCAAGAGAGCGTTCGAAACAGTTAACAGAACAAGATTATTAAATAAACTTTATGACTATGGGATAAGAGGTAGAGTTCTTGAATGGCTAAATTCGTATCTAAATAATAGGAAACAGTGGGTAAAATTAAATGATGATTGGTCGGAAATACTAACTACTGAATATGGTGTGCCGCAAGGTTCGGTGTTGGGACCCTTACTGTTTATTGTGTATATAAATGATATTGTGGATAACTGTCACAATGATTATAATATAAAAATGTTTGCGGATGATACTATACTGTATGTAACCGGAGATAGCTGTGAAGAGCTTGAATATAAAATGAATTTTATGTTTAATATAGTAAATAATTGGTTGCAAATAAATACACTAAAATTAAATACGAGTAAAACAAAATATATGATAGTAAGAGGTATACGGAAAAAATTGTTAGGGAATATCATGTTAAAAGGTGAGGATGATGTAATTGAGCGGGTTGAAAAAATCAAGTATCTAGGGATAATTATTGATAGTAATCTAAAATTTGAAGATCATTGTGACTACATATTAAAAAAGGTAGGGAAAAAAATAGGCTTCCTAAACAGAATAGGAAGTAACTTATCAGCATATACTAGATGTTTTGTGTACAAGGCGATTATAGCTCCTCACTTTGAATATTGCGCAACATTATTAATATGTATGAATGAAACACAACTTAATAGACTACAAGTGGCTCAGAATAGGGCAATGAGGGTTATATTACAGTGTGATCGATATACTAAGATAGAAGTAATGTTACAGGCATTACAGTTTACGTCAATAAGACAGAGATTGTATTTCAATGCATGTATTTTTATATTTAAATTAGTAATAGGAATGTTACCAATACAACTATGCAATAAATTACAAGTAATAAAAGAATTAAGCGGAATTCAAACAAGACAAGCTGAAGACATTAGAATTCATTTTCGAAAAACAAGAAACGCGCAAAAAAGTTTATTCTATGAAGGTGTGAAAATGTACAATGCCCTACCGGCTGTAGCCAAGGAATGTACAAACATTAATGTATTCAAACGTATTCTAAGAAATTATATTATGTCTGCGGTTAATTAAATCTAATATTGTACATTGCAAATAGCTGTGAAAGCTAAATAAAGACTCATTCATTCTCTCTCTCTCTCTCTCTCTCGCTCTCTCGCTCTCCCCCTCTCCCCCTCACCCCCTCTCCCTCTCTCTCTCTCTCTCTCTCTCTCTCTGATGGAGAAGACGTGTCAAACATCGCTCCGTAAAAGTGATAGTTTTTAAGTGGTTCAATAGTGTGAGAGAGTGACTAAAAGTTGTTGAAGTAATAGCTGCATAGACCGGGAGTAACTATGAGTGTTATCTAGCCGGGATATGCTGGTATGTGAACATAAGAACTACATTTCTTGTATGAGACATCGAGGTCTCATACGACAGGTAGACATTAACGGTGAACAAAAAGTGCTGACGTGTGTAAGTGGACGCAAAGGTGACTGATCGCCTATGCTGATATTAACGATTTCGGCCGGTAATTATCGATATGAACGATGAATATGATGAGTATCGATGCTCGGCATGTAAGAAGGCAATAAAAAATCAGGTTGTGGCATGCCAGTCTTGTGTTAAGCTTTTTTACCATCCAGGATGTGTAAGTAAGCATAAGATTTATGATAAAAACCGTGAACTGGTGTCGTGTCCTGGCCCATTTGAGAAGTTTACAATTGAAAGTGAAGCAGATATGAAGAAGACATCTGCAGTGGCGGGGAGCAGCAGGGATAGACTAGGATCTACAGGATCTATAGGTTCGTTTACGACATCAAGCAGTGGGAATAGAACATCAGGAGTGAGTGGACCATCGAGTATTGACGTAAAAATAGATTGGCTTGTAAAAATTGTGAAAGAATTAAAAGATGAAACAGCATGTAAGAAGGAAATTAAGATGATGGTCAAGGAAATAGTTCGAGAAGATCTGGGAAATATTAAACAAGAACTTGGAGACCTGAGAAGAATGATACAGGCAGGAGCTTGTGGGCCGTCAGGAGGAGCGCAAAGAAGCTATAGCGAAGCAGTTAAAGAGAAGAAAAAGGAAAATATTATAATTGTCAAACCCAAGGTGCAACAGGAGAGTGAAGCAACTAAAAACTGATAAAAGAAAAGATAGATATCAAGAATATGGCTATGGGAATAACGAAGCTAAAAAAAGGAAGTAAGGGAACAGTGATTCTCGGTTGTGAGACTGGAGAAGAAATGGAAAAACTAAAGGCGACAGTACAAGCCAAGCTGGGCGAGAATTTCAAAGTTACGGAGTCACCGAGGATGAAACCTAAAATAAAAATTGTTAATATTGGCGAGGAAGAAATGACGTTAAATGATGATGATTTAATAGATACAATCAAGAAGCAGAACAAAATTTACGCGAAAAATGAAGGAATTCATATGCGAATAGTGAAGAAAATAGTTAAAGAGAAAAGAAATGATAAAGGTCAATCCGGAAGAAGAGAAAAAGAAGGTATCGTAATAATTGAAGCTGATGAAGAGACTCATGAAGTAATGCTGAGCAAAGGAAAACTGAATGTTGGATGGAGAAAGTGTCCTGCATTCAATCACATTAACATTAAAAGATGTTTTAAATGCTGGGGTTATTATCATATTGCAAAGAATTGTACGCGTAATGAAACATGTCACAAATGTGCAGGAAATCATAATGTGAATGAATGTACAGCGACAAGGAAGAGATGTATAAATTGTATGTTTAAGATTCAAACATACAACTTGAAAATAAATGATGAACATGACGCACTTGATCCGGAATGCCCGACTTTCAAGAGGGCGATACAGGAGGAGAAGAGGAGAGCCGGCTGGGAGGATGCTAAGTAGCAACTACAGGAGGAAACAGAACTGATACTATATACAAATGCGCAAAGTTTGATGGCGCATAAAGATGAGATACAGCATCAGATTATGAAGAAAATGAACCCTGCGTTCATCGCGTTATCAGAAACCAGAGTGACTGTAGAAATTGAAGACTGTGAAGTGAACGTACCGGGATATAGTATGATTAGATGTGATGCTGAGAATAGAAATACAGGAGGGGTTGTTTTATATGTAAGGGATGATATTAAACATGAGATAGTATTAGTAAAGAAGTTAGAATCGAATTGCTGGTGCGCTGCGATTGAAGTGAAAGATAATTTGTATAGAGGAGTAATAATGGTAATATATCATTCACCGAGTGCATCGCACGGTGATTTTGTAAGATTTCTGGAGGATATAATAGAAGAATTAATGATACGAGGAGAATGTATAGTAATAGGAGACTTTAATATAGATATTATGTTAGATTCGTTTTATACAAGGAAGTTGCAGACGACAATGTTAAGCTTAGGCATGAAACAATATGTAAATAAACCGACGAGAATTACGAACGACAGTAAGACAATCATAGATTTAATTTACGCCAATAATAAAATAGTAGTGCAGGTAATTCATGAACCTAAAATAACAGACCATGCGTGGTTAAAAGTTGAACTTAATGCGAGTAAAATTGATAATAAATACAGAGAATTTAGTGCTAGGAATTTTAAAGAATTTAATGTAGATGAATTTATTAAATTAGTGGAAAATAATTTAGAACAAAGCCAAGATATGAATGTCAGTGTGAGAGCAAAGAAATTTGTTGATAATATAGTAGATGCATTAGACACTACAGCGCCTAAGAAAAAATTTAGAATTCCAAAAATATGGGAAGGGAAAAAATGGTTTTCGGATGAAATAAGAGAAGCAGCGGCTAAAAGGGATGAGGCGTACAGTAAAGCGTTGTATCACGATATGGACGAAAATTGGTTACAGTTTAAAATCGAAAGAAATACAGTGGTCAAGCTAATCAGGACAAAAAAGAAAGAATATTATGAAAATATGATAGATCATAACAAGGGAAATCCGACATTTATGTGAAAAACCCTGAAAGAAATAATAAGAGGCGAACCAACGGGTACAAAGGCAATAGAGAATATAGATTTTGAAATATTAGATAATACTGAAGGGTGCAATATAGCTGATAAATTTAATTTATATTATATACAGAGTATTGATAGCATAGTAAAATCTATAAACAGAGGTAACTTGGGAAGTCCAGGTAAAAGAATTATTTTTGTTATTGAAAGCGAGGGGATTATGGAAAATTTTGAGATGATTGGAATAGAGCATTTACAAAAAATTGTTATGGAACTACCAAAAAAGAGAGGTACGGAAGAGGGAATAACTAGTGATATACTTAAAGCAGTATTTTATGTAATAAAAGAGGAATTTGTTGATATAATAAATAACTCTTTGAGGGAAGGTTGCTGTCCAGAAGGCTGGAAAACGTCTACGATAATACCGATTCCAAAAATAGAGAAACCTAGGAAGGCAAGTGAATTTAGGCCTATAAATATGTTACCAATATTCGAGAAAGTATTAGAATTAGTAGTTAAAAAACAAATTGAGACGTTTTTTGAAGATAATTGTATCATAACAGAACATCAATCGGGTTTTAGAAAACAGTATTCGTGTGAAACAGCGATTCAAACAGTCATTGACGAATGGAAATTGATAGTTAGTGAAGCAAAAATGGTGGGAGTAATTTTCATGGATCTCAAGCGAGCATTTGAAACAATAGATAGGGAAAGATTGTTAGAGAAATTATATCAATACGGAATTAGAGGAACAGCTTTAGAATGGTTAAGATCATATCTAAAGAATAGAACACAACAGGTACGATTTAACAATGAATGGTCTACATTATTGGCCACAGAATATGGAGTACCACAGGGATCTGTATTAGGACCTTTGTTATTTATAATATACATAAATAATATAATTAAAGTCTGCCCGCAAGGATGTAACATAAAAATGTTTGCGGATGATACGCTGGTGTATGTGACCGGAGAGAGTAGTGCGGAATTAGAAAGAAAAATGAATATGGCATTTGTTACAGTGAAAAAATGGATGAATACAAATAAGTTAAAAATGAATGCAGGAAAAACGAAATATATGATAGTTAGAAGTATAAGGAAAGAACTGAGAGGTAACATTAGATTGAAATGTTTGGATGGAACTGAAATAGAGCGTGTGGAAAGAATGAAATATCTAGGCATAATTATTGACGATAGATTAAGATTTAAGGACCACTGTGATTATATGCTAAAGAAAATAGGGAAAAAAGTGAGTTTTTTAAATAGAATAGGTAATTACATATCGGTATATACTAGATGTATTATATACAAGACAATCATAGTGCCTCACTTTGAGTATTGTGCGACGCTGTTAATTGACATGGGAGAAACACAGCTGAATGAATTGCAAAAAGCGCAAAACCGGGCCATGAGGGTCATATTACAATGTGATAGACATACCAAAGTGGAGCGTATGCTGCAGGCGTTGCAGTTTATGTCCATAAGACAGAGGCTATATTATAATGTGTGTATATTTATTTTTAAGATTTTAAAGAGTATGGTACCGGATCAATTAAAAAATAGGTTAACAGTAGTAGGAAACGAGAGTGAAAGACAGACACGACAAGCCGGAGATATTGTAATGCAGTTTCGCAAAACTACGAGTGCGCAGAAAAGTATGTTTTATGAAGGAGTGAAAATGTATAATGACTTACCAGCTGAGATGAGACGGAATGAAACACTGGAAGCGTTTAAGCGAGCGTTAAAGGAGTATGTAATAAGTCATGTAAAATAGATCTGTATTACAAATAGCTGAGAAAGCTAATAAAGATCAATCAATCAATCTCTCTCTCTCTCTCTCTCTCTCTCTCTCTCTCTCTCTCTCTGTCTCTCTCTCTCTCTCTCTCGCTCTCGCTCACCGGTGTTCGCGAGAGACGCACGCTCTCTCATTTGCGATATTCTGTTCGCCCTTTCCACACGTACTACGCTCACACGACACGCTTCAGATTCTTAATTTACGCAATAACGGGACACACGATACAATAACGGACCGATTATTACACGACATACGCAATTACAAATACGCGACAACGGAAAATGCGCGACGCAATACCCCACCGAATCCCGGAGAGACGATTAATTTTCGCGACTCAATTAAAGGACTACGATCTCGAAGCTCTTGCCGCTTGACGTCGGTCACTCGCTAACACTAAATCGCGAAAGAGAATAAGGGCCGAGCCCACGTAAAACCTCATAATAGCACAAAGAGCTCGCGACGACGTCAGAGCGGTCGAAACTCGGACATTACCGTGAACAATTCTTCGCGAATTATGACACGGGTAGCCTCACCGACAGGAACTCTATCTCCTGGTCACTCGGCTTCCTTCTCGAGTACGTCAGGGCTCTTCGACAACAGCGATAACGTCGTTCAATTTCGGCAGGGCACGGGAGCGGGCACGCCAACACGACAGACGGTCGATACAAGAGTGAAGGATCTATTCCTTCGGGTTGATATCGTGATTCAATCCTGCGCGAACGGGGGTGCGCGCGTTGACCCAATTACGGCGTCGCGTGATTTATCGCCGCCCCTCGGCTTATTCAAGGCCGTATGTAGGGCTACTGCGCCCGGATCGCTAATTTTTGCTAACATTATTATTAATGGCTGGCACAGACTTATTTTTAAGGCCGATTTGAACTTGTGTCAACGGGAACTCGTAGCTGTGCATGGATTCCCGGTCCGGCCTCGCCAGATTGCAGTTTGGAAATCTCTTCTTGCGATTTTCGGGGTGACTTCCTCTCGTTCGTTTATGCGGTCCTAGGTGATCGCAAGGATCCGCGCTCTTCGTCTGTTAACAGCGACTTTGTCCGGATGGTCTCGGCAAATAATATTTTCCCCTGTTTGCTCGTTTTTGTAGCTCCCAAGTTGTTGCCAAGACTTTTTTCCTTCCCGTGACCTCTTTTTAATTTCGACATCGAAATCCTCGCCACAAGACTCCAGCGATACATAAAAAAATATAAAAATAAACGCGAATTAATTATAATAATTGTCGTTTTATCGCATTCGTCTCTCCGGAAGTTACGTTCGGCTCTCGTACTCTCTCGCGTGGTGTGGCCGCTCAGCCCTTGCTCCGCGATTAGGGTGAGATGGACGCGCGTCGGGACGGCAACGTCACAATGTTTAATGAGGATTGATAAGTTAGCCGCTACTGTGAGAGTTTTATAAAGTTGTTCCTCATTGTCATATCCTGCAACTACATTAATAGCAGAAATACAGTCGTCATATATTTGGGGACGATATAGCGATTGAAAATCTTCTATATTCTTATTTATATCTTTCAATGCTAAAAGAAAACGGCCTAGAACACGCAGTCGTGCACGTATCATGTCATGTTGATGTTGTGTATTATATTTAATGCATAGCTTATTATAGCATATAAAATCAGTAATTTATCATATCTCACAATATATGTTATTTCATCTTCTCGCATAACAGAGGAAACACTGTTTTTCTTAATGTCTCACTTGCTACTGAATGTATTCTGCCGGTAATTTTTCTGCCCATAATCATAATATTTTTACCTTTTCGAAAATCTTTTTTAAGACAAACTCGAGAATGATGACGTATTGTGCTTTTTGCAGAAAAACCTTTACATTTTATACATGCAATAAAATCTTTAGCAGTCTTATTAGTTTTTTCATTCGGACGTCTGCATACAATTAGTTGCCCAGTATTTAGTTCTGAGTTCGTATTAAATTTGAACCAATCTTTCGAATAGTATCTATTATTTTCTTCCTTTCCGAGTTTTTTTTAGGAAGAACGGCAAATTTTTTTACTTCAGGTTCGTTAAGGTGTACTGTTTCCAAACGTCGTGCAAGCTTTGATTGCAACTTCATACAAAAAGCGCAATAGTTTTGTTTCGTTGATTTCACATTAGATTGTTGAACATACATAACTTCGTCGGTATATGCTGATGTACCAAGAACATTTGTATTTGAAGTATCAAAACTGGAAATGGAAAATGTAATCCTGTTAACAATTGGCACATAATTTTGTGGAGATTCATTTTGTAAAGAACTGTGTTCTGAAGATATACATTCTGAATCTTCATTGTAATCTTCGTCGTTATCATTATCTAGTGTCAAAAACAAAAGGATTAGATACCAATATGAACAAGGGCTACAACTTCTATGGCGTTGAAGAACACAGACAATATACATATATACAGGGTGTCCCATTTTAACCTTACAAAATATCTCGAAAATTAAGCATTTTCGAAAAAATGTTTCAAACAAAAGTTGTAACGTTTAAAAGGCTTATTTATTGATTTTATCAGTTTGACCTTGGGTGATGTCGTCAAGGTCAGGACAAGATTACCTTGAATTTTTTTATTGGAACCATCTTATTTTTTTTAAATAAATCAACTCCCCACAATATTCAGCATAAAAAGTTGTAAGGATAGGATGGCCAAAAAGTGAATAGTTTACGAAATATTTTATACTTTAATTTGACATAAACACATAAACTATGAAATATTTCGTAAAATATTCATTTTTCGATGATTTACCTCAATATATTTATGCACAAAATAATGAGAGAAATCAATTGGTGTAAAGAAAACACTTTGTTGTTTTTAAGAAAAAGTATGTAATTTGCAACTAGCAGCTAAATATTTTTTCTTAAAAACAACTATGTGTTGTTTTACACCAATTGATTCCTCTCATTATTTTGTGCATAAAAGTACTCAGGTAAGATCTTCAAAAAATGAATATTTTACGAGATATTTCATAGTTTATGTTAGATTATGTCAAATTAAAGTATAAAATATCTCGTAAACTATATACTTTTTGGCCATTCTACCCGTATAACTTTTTATGCTAAATATTGTGTAAATTACATTACTTAAATTTAAAATTATTAATAAAAAACACATGTAGCAACATCAACACGTTATGGGTACTATGTCCATTAATATACGTATATATCATATATTACATCAATAACACTAATGTAATATTTGTTGATTAAAAACGTACTTCGAAGATTATTTACAAAGAATAAGAAAATCATACTATAAGATACTGGAACATCAACAATTTCTGGATAGGTATCTTTCTCTTACAATTAGTTTTTTTTGTTTGTTAGTCTTTTTTATTTTATATCTTAAAATTTAAGAAAAGAGCCACAAAGAATCAGCATTCCAAAAAAGTACTTAATATCTAAAAAGATATATCTGAACACCGAATCACTAATTGTTGAAAAAAATATATGTACTACATATTTTTCTTTAAAATACAAAATTCAGGAAATGAGTTAATAAGAACTAAGCATAGAAAGAAGGCACAACAAACTTATCTTAAAAACTTCTTTATTTGATTTGAACGTTTCGGTCCTTCCTTTGGACTATCTTCAACAGAACAATTAACAAAATAATGTCAATAAAAATTCATGCGTCTTGAACCCTGTCTCACGTCTTCAGTCTAGAGTCTTTAGAGTGATCAAAAACGAGATAAAGGACAAGGAGCGAAAAACATTAATCGTTTTTTGTTGTTTGTTTTTATTAGTTGTTCTTCATTTCTTTTTCTAGGGTGCTTTCCAGCAACGAAACACAGTCATACACATTGTCTGACTAAGTATTACAGTGTCAACTTATAGCTGGAACGCTGCTTAACTTTTCTTCACACAATGTATGGGTGTTTTCCAGCATGTTGCACATGTTGTGTCCATAGCCGCTAGGGAAGGGACTTTTCGGGATTCGTTCGCCCAAAGGATTAGGATCCACGCACTTATTGTTAGTAAAGAGTAAAAGTACTCCGTACTTTATCGTAAAAGAGAATTTTATTCACTACTTTATACTTATACTATCACTACTTTATACTTGTTACTTAGTCGAGACTTCGCAGGTATAATATACGAGCGCGATACGTATTGTACTATTGATTTCGATAGCGTTCCGTCTGTCTTGTCGCGATCGCTCTATATATACTCATTAATCGGGAAGGAAGGAGTGTGGTGATCCTGCCCGGAGTCACGTCTCGTGCTCTGTTCCTGTCAGCTGCTTAGACAGCTTCTCAGAACTTGGCCGTGACTTACTCGTCTTTTGTCACGTCTTCTTTTATTATATATTTCGTATTTAACTAATTGTGTCTTAATCTTTCTTACTTAATCTCTATTTCTTAATTTCTTTCTTGATCCCTTTTTACTGTTTTTTATAATATTTTACTTTAATAATTTATAATCGGTCGGGTTACGACACACAGATGACAGTGTAACACACAATATCACATGAACACATTGGCTTTCAAATAGAGAAATTTTCGGGACTTTCAAAATTCTCTATTTGATAGCCAATTGTGTGATATTGTGTCATCTGTAACTTGCTGAAAAACTCCCTATGATTGTGTCCTGACAATTGTGTCGATTTGTGTCGTAGTTGGAAAGGGGCAGAATCCGATAGCCACATTACTAATTGGCCAGTTGAACACTAGGACTCTCTGATTGGTCAATCAGACTGGTTGCCCTAGGCATCGGTCGATATATATGGATGTGTGCTAACGGGACCCTCCTGTTGGAAAGCACCAAAGTTGGATCATATACCGTGTTAAGCCCGCGGCACACGGTGCTATTTTATCTGCTGGATTGCTTGCGTGCGCCTGTGCTGGCAATCTTGCTGTCTGCTAGGCTGGAAATTGTCTCTGCTGGTCACGCTGCTGACTGATCTGCTGGATTTCCGTGCTAGAACAGGTGCCATTTTTCTTGCATGATCCTGTGCTGGCTCATTGCGAGAGCCAATCAAGAACATGCTTATCAATGATTTATCAAAGTTCACAATTTTATGTCTATAATAGATATCTTTATTTTTTATTAGAATTTTCTTGTAAAACAAAAGAAATAAAATTTCAAAAATAATTTCACATCGGTGATGTTGATTCCGTCATAATTTATCAATAATTAGAAATTCCATCAAAATTTATCAATAATGCAATTGCATTTTTTCGACGTTGTACTGCAGTAGTAATGACATGCTCTATATTAATTTACCGGATGCCAGTACAAAAGCCCGCATCGTCTGAAGCTAAGCGACACGGTCAGCAGTACTGCCAGCAATGCTGCCCACATGGTGGCAAGCACGCAATCCAATTAGCAATCCAACAGATAAAATAGCATCGTGTGCTGCGGGCTTTACACAGTATCGCCTGTGTACGTTGCTGGAAAGCATCCCTAATCAATACTACTGCTGTAAATAAATAAATAACTTTCTTGGGTAAATCTTTCGGATTTATAAGAATGCAAATTTATATAGACTCTATACCTTGATTACCTGCTTATTCGATGAATGATCGCTATTCAAAAGAAGAACTTCTTTATTTATTTTTGGGGTGTCATTAAAATAATCGTTTTATAGAAAAAGTAGTCGTCGAAATAGCCGAATAATATAATATACTATACATAATTTTGTACTGTCGCTGTACTAATCGATCTATACTTAATTCCTTATACATACTTACCAGTGCATTTTATCACAAAATCGCAAGTAATGTATACGTCAGGGAGTCTGTGACATATATTAGTCGGCAAATAGGATAAAGTAACACAATTTACTATTATTTAATACTATTTATTGTTCAAAAGTACATAAACGGTTCTCAGAACCAGCGAACTATAACCTAACTTCTTAACTAAAAAAAAAAACAGATCCACCACTGCGTCGCGGGAAGTCAAGGTAACTCAAACTACATAAATCACGAGAGAGGACGTTAGCGACTCCCTTTTCTGACATCTTATTTCTAACAGAGGCAATGTACTCTTATGTATACAATAAAATGTTTGGTTTTTGCTGTCGTAAAAATAGCCAATTGACATATATAATATATATACATATATTTATATACTGCGACGACTTTTTCTCCCGTTCGGAGCTCAAACGGGGAATAAGCGGTTGTCGACAAAAAAAAAGAATAACCAAAATCAATTAAATGGTTATATTGATTACGCGGGGGAACTCGGTTTTAAGGCGTTCCGCGCGTACCGCAGCGGACAAAAGGCCTTAGATTACGCGAAACACGAATTAGACTAAAGATTGGGCGCCAGACGCGATTTTTCACGCGTCAATTCGCGACAAACGATATCTACGCGAAATCCGGGCCGACAAGCTCGCTACGGGCCGGTTAGCTCACCTAATCGGTAGAGGGGCAGGGAGGTGTTGCCGCGAAATAATTAGACAATCATACAATATACGAAACCGGCGGAATTAATTTACCGCATTAAAATACACGGCGTGACGAGACACAAACACAAAAAGAATGGACGCGAAATGATACTGACAAACTAACATACTGTTTATTAGATTTCCATGATATAAAAGAAAAATATAATAACAAGTAATCGTGATAGATAATGTTAAAAGTGAAAGAAAAAGACATTAAGCTGACTGTTAGTGCTACTGGTCAAGCCAAGAGAATTTACTTGAAAATAATACGACAAGAGGTTTGTCAGCAATTAGAATGTCGCGGTACAATACAATAAAGCAATTCCGTGCGACAATGCATCCGATGATAGTAACAGAGAAGAGTTATAACGGAAGTCAGACAACATAATAATAAGCGAAACCGGTACAAAAAAAATCATAAACCGAAAACTAAGTTACAGCGACAAAAATTAACAACTTTTCGGCGATACCATAATACACGAAATCAATAATACGGCGGCAACATTAATAATCGCGGCATACTAATCTAGATGTAGCGGATTGAACTCCATAACAATAGCGCGGCCGTAATTCATACGCGAGGGCCGCGATTTCGCACGATCAACGACTTTTCGTCTAATTAACAATGTTTTCAGAAAACGAGATTTTCATACAAGCGAGAGAGACTTACACGGGCGCGACATACTAGAGGGAAGATCGAGAATCCCGCGACAAAAGCTTAGATGGAAAATAACGCGCAATCTACGACGGCGTGATCGATATCCGTCGGGCGGCCGAATGACTACTTGCTCTCTCTCTCTCTCTCTCTCTCTCTCTCTCTCTCTCTCTCTCTCTCTCTCTCTCTCTCTCTCTCTCGCTCACAGGTGTTCGCGAGCGACGCACGCTCTCGCTCGCGATATTCTATCCGCACGCACTACGCTCACCCGACACAATTCAGATTCTTAATTTACGCTATAACGTGACACACGAGACAACGACGGACTGATTATTACACGACGTACGCAAGTACAAATACGCGACAACGGAAAATGCGCGACGCAATACCCCACCGAATCCCGGAGAGACGATTAATTTTCGCGACTCAATTAAAGGACTACGATCTCGAAGCTCTTGCCGCTTGACGTCGGTCACTCGCTAACACTAAATCGCGAAAGAGAATACGGGCAGAGCCTATGCAAAACGCCAAAGAAAATGCACCAACAGAGCTCGCGACAACGTCAGAGCGGTCGAGACTCGGACATTACCATATCTATATAATTCCTCGCGAATTATGACACGAGTAGCCTCACGGATGGAAAATCTATCTCCTGGTTGATCGGCCTTCCTCTCAATTTCGTCAGGGCCCCTCGGTAACCGCGATAACTGTTTTGTTGCAATTCGGCAGGGCACGACGGCGGGTACGCCAACGCGACAGGCAGTCCGCACGAGAGTGAAGGATCTATCCATTCGAGTCGATATCGCGACTCAATCTTGTGCGAACGGGGGTGCGCGCGTTGACCCAATTACGGCGTCGCGTGATTTATCGCCGCCTCTCGGCTTATTCAAGGCCGTAGGTAGGGCTACGGCGCCCGGATCGCTAATTTATGCCAACATATTTATTAGTGGCTTGCAGCCTTAATTTTTAAGGCCTATTTGCACTTCAGGCAGCGTGACTTCGAAGTGGCCCGTTTAACTCCGGTCCGGCTTCGCTAAGCGGCAGCGTGGAGATTTCTTCCTCCGCTCATCCGGGCGACCTTCTCGCTCCGCTGCTATGCGGTCCTGGGTGTTCGCGAGGATCCACGCTTTCCGTCGGTTAACGGCGACCTTGCCCAGACGGCCTCGGCAAATATTATCTCCTCTGTTTGTCCGTTTTTGCCTGTGTACGATTTGTCTCCCTGTTTTTGTCGAGACTGTTTCCTCCTCGCTAACTCTCCTTAATAATGACAGCGAGATCCTCGTAACAAGGCTCCCGCGATACATAAAAAAAATATAAAATAAACGCGAATTAATTTATAGTAATTGTCGCTCTATCGTATTCGTCTCTCCGGAAGTTCGGTTCGGCGTTCGTGCTCTCTCGAGTGGCTCGGCCGCTCAGCCCCGCGGCCCTAGCCCCGCGATTATGGTGGGATGGACGCGCGTCGGGACGGCAACGTCACAATACATATATATATAGATATTGTTATGTCCGTGGGACCGATCCGCGAGCGATCTCGATTACCGTGTCACGTATCGCCGTTCACTCGCGCAACGTTAAATGAATTAACCCTCGTACGGAGGAAAGGACCTTTTTATTGCGAATCAAAATATGAAGACAATATAATATACAATAAAATGCATGTATAATGCATATTAGCCCGATGGGTCAAAATACGTCTGCCCTTAACAGACGCGGAACTCGGACTCTCGATCACAGTTGTTGATCAACAACGCCTTGACAACGCGATGTTCCTTGATCTCACAGAAGACTCGATGATCGTAGACGGATACAGGGATGTAATGAAATACGGACGTAACACTTGCCTTCCTCTTCAAAATTGTCGTCCCGACAATTAATTCAGCGTCTGGAATAATTCCTCTTAGGAATCTTGTCGCTTTGCCCTTATGTGTCTTCATGTTCTCTCTGAACTGTTGTTCTAGGTAAACGAACCGCACATCTTCTTGGGTCCCAACGACTTTCCAATCCTGGAAATTTTCAATATTCTTCAGGCAAGAGTGGGGTTGCATTCCGTGGACCCAACGCCCTTCTAAGAGGACTCCTCAAGCACCTGCCTCGGCATTTGCCCAAGCCCCCGGGAAAAACCACGGATCAAAATAACCACAGGGTGAGGCAGTCTTCGTCCCTTCGATGCTCTCCGTCTTTTTTTTTTCTTAAATTCATCTTCGCTTTCTGCGTCGTTGCCAAATTGAAGTAAACTTGTCTGCGTCATTACCATATAGAAGATGGAATTTCCCTGTAAAATATATTACAGCAGAAAATTTGAAGAATGTTAGACCCTTAAATTAAATATATATAATCTATCGTGGGTTCCGATTCCTAGTTCAATATAATCTTCGATTATAGAAAGGAGCTAATCTATCCGAATGCACAATTTTGCATTTGTGTCTATTTGACTTTCTAATTCCAAAAACTAAATCACTAAGTCTTTTGATTATTTTATAGGGTCCCTCCCAATTATTTTGTAATTTAGGAGATTTACCCCCTACTCTACGAGGATTATACAACCAAACCTCCTGATCTACATTGAAATTAATTTTTCTAACTCTACGATCATACCGTATCTTGGAACGAAGAGATTTAAGATTCATACGTCGCCTAGCACTTTTGTGAATATTGTCCAATTTCTCTCTCAATTTCTGCATATATTCTTCAGAAGAACTATCCTCTCTATCTATTGGAGGACTCCCTCGTAACAAATCCAAGGGTAGTCTTAAATCTCGTGCGAAATATAATTCTGCAAGGGAAGTACCCGTGGCTTCATGCTTCGAAGAACGATAGGCCAGTAAATACATGGAAATCCAATCATCCCAGTCCTTCTGATCATCTGGAACAAATTTAGCCAAATAATTTCGAATTGTTTGGTGATGACGCTCCACTTGCCCATCTGACTGCGGATGTAGAGCAGTCGTTCTCGTTTTCTTAATCCCTAAAAGACGTGTCATCTCTTGAAAGATCTTGGATTCGAAACATTTCCCTTGATCAGTATGAACCTCTAAAGGAACTCCAAGTCGAGAAACAAATTGCTTCACAAATATATCGGCTACCGTTCTCGCTTTGAAATTTTTTAACGGAAAAGCCTCAACCCATTTGGTGAAACAATCTATGATCACCAATAAATATCGATTTCCAGTTGTGGTAGTCGGAAGAGGGCCAAGTATATCCATTTGTACCCTCACAAATGGAAAAACAGCATTAAAAACTTGAAGAGGTGATTTCCCCTTTCCTGACGGACTTTTTGCTACACAAACTTTACAGGATCGACACCAATCTTCCACGTCGTTCTTGCAGGTAGCCCAATAAATACGTTTTCGAATCTTTTCCAACCTTTCATTCACCCCAAAATGGCCACCAGACGCAGAATCTTGTGCCTCCTCCATTACTTGACTGATGAAATCCTTAGGAACGATAATCTGAAAAATTTCTGACTTAAGATTAGGAGATTCCTACTTTTTATATAAAACTCCATCCTTTAGAATCAAAGCATTTCAATAGGACCAATAAATCTTTGCGGAAATATCTATTAATTTCCTGCAAATTAGGACGTTCATTTATTTCTTTCCCTTGAAGGAACATTGAAATATTGGAATCTCCCATTTGTCTATTACGCCATTCTTCTAAACTATTTTCTCCCAGAATTATACGAGCAACAAACTTTTCTTTCAACTCTACTTTCGCACAATAAACACAACCGAATTCTGAACAAGGGCGTCTTGACAATCCATCTGCATTTATATATAGTCGTCCCTTCCGATGAATTATTTCGAACTCGTATTGCTGTAATCTTTCTAGCCATCGAGCCAATTGTCCTCCCAAGTCTTTAAACGATAAGAGCCATCTCAAAGAAATATGATCTGTCCGAATTTGGAACTTCCTTCCATATAAATAATGGTGGAAACACTTCAAAGATGACACAATTGCTAATAATTCACGGCGTGTTATGCGTATAATTCCTCTCTGTTTTACTTAAGACTCTACTGAAATAAGCAATGACCTTCTCTGAACCATTCTGAACTTGCGATAGTACTGCTCCTATCCCATGATTTGAAGCATCCGTATCCAAAATAAATTGTCCTTGTTCCTTCGGGAAAGATAAAATTGGCGAAGAAACTAATCTCTATAATAAAAAAATAAGGCTAATAAGAGCCACCGCAAGAAGGGCGCGGAAAACGTTCTCAAAAACAAAAAAGTTTTTATATATAGTTTAAAAAAAGTTTATTTAATAGACGTTAGAAAAAACCACTATTGAATTTATTAAAAATGTAGAATACAACATTGAAAAGCTTTCTGTTGAATTTCAACCTATTGCGAGAAGTAGAACTTTCCCGATAGTAAATAATTTTTCTAAACTCCCCCTCCGCTTTTCTTCTCTAGACAAGTCACTAATGGAAGCTTCAAACCTCACTAATAAATTTATTCACAACAACCCGAGCATTATTTTTACTAGAGCGGATAAAGGTAATATTACTGTCGCTATGGACAAGGACGTGTACGTTACAAAAATGACTGATATACTTAATGACACCGACACCTACACATTAATTAACAAAAATCCGACAAATAAATTAACTAACAACCTTCGCAATCTCCTCACGGTATGGAAGAATAACAATTATATTTCTGAACGTCTATATAAATGGTTAAATTGTACCGACGGTGTGCTACCGAGAGCTTATGGGCTACCAAAAATACATAAACCGAACTGCCCACTTAAAATCATCGTATCATCTCTGAATAGCCCTCTATATCATCTAGCCAAGTTCCTTCACAATACGATTCATAACTCCATTCCTAAAGCAGACAGCCATATTTCGGACAGTTTTCAGTTAGTTAACAAACTTAAAAATAGATATATTGATGAACATTACAAGTTAATCTCTCTTGACGTTGTCTCTCTGTTTACCAATGTACCGCTAGAATTAGCTATGGACAGTATATCCAGAAGGTGGAATCATATTGAAAATAACTGTAATATCCCGAAGGATTGTTTTTTGTATGCTGTTCAATTTGTTTTAGATTCTACATACTTTTCCTTCAATAATTTAATTTATCGACAAACGTTCGGTACACCCATGGGCTCTCCCTTATCACCGATTATCGCAGACATCACTCTACAAGACCTCGAAAATAAAGCGATCTCGATTTTGCCTGTACATTTACCATTCTATGTTAGATATGTCGACGATATTGCTTTGGCGGCTCCTTCCTCCACGCTCCAAAATGTCTTACATGTTTTCAACTCATCCCATCCGAGACTTCAATTTACAATGGAGGAGGGCGTCGACAATCGATTGAACTTTTTGGACGTGACTATTATTATTAATAATGAAATATTAGAGTTTGATTGGTACCACAAACCTAGTTTTTCAGGCAGATATCTAAATTTTGGTTCTTGGCATCCTCTCTGTCATAAAAGAGGCACAATAATCGGTCTCACAGACAGAGCTTTCTTACTCTCGCATCCTAAGTATCATAAAAAGAATTTGGAGCTGCTTATCAACATCCTATTAGACAATAGCTATCCGTTATCATATATTTTTAAAATCATACACGAAAGACTCAAATTCCTCATGTTAAAGAGTAAGACTATAGACATAGATACAGATAATCCTCAAACCACTCCTGTTTCTTCCTTTTTTAATATACCGTATGTACCAAAAATTTCCGAAAAGTTCAACCATGCGATTCGAGATTTAGATATTAAATTATGTTACACCGGTGTTAATAAACTTAGTTGCTTTATTAAAGCACACAAAGACAAGCTACCTACGGAATTACATAAAAATGTTATATATAAAATTTCATGTACGGATTGTGACGCATCATACGTTGGACAGACCAGCAGATTCTTAAAAACTAGGACGAAAGAACATCGTGCTCATATAAACCGAAATACGACACAAAGTTCAGTAATTACCGGCCACTGGCTTTTAAAACATGAATTCGACTGGGACAACGTGAAAATTTTGGACGAGGAACGAATATTCAGAAAAAGATTAATGTCTGAAATGATTTTCATTAACAGACAAAAAAATAGCTTAAATTTACATAGCGACACTGAACATCTGGACCACTTTTGGATTCCCACTTTAAATAATCTTACCAGAATATAATATTCACATTTATTTCTTGCGGATGTTTTGTTTACTTGCGTGGGTCATTGACCCGGTTAGACCTTTAATTCCTAAACACGTGTATTGCGATTAGTCACGATGTTTCTTTTGACGTGTGCGTATTGACTTGTATGCTCTCTCGTGTTCTTTCCGCGCTCTTTCTCGGTGAGTTTCCTCTCTCGCTACATTGCACCGTTACTTTTCAACAACTGTTTTTATTTAATTCTATCTAATCAATGAAGGTGGAGATGAGTTTTTTACTTTTTCTCTCGTTGACGGGTACCAGTGAGGGACTCCCCGATTTAGGATGAGGGATGGATGTGAGAGCTGCATGTAGTTTTTTATCTTCATGTTATATTTCATTACGACCACAATTTTGTAAGTTTAAAAAAAATTTTTTAACATACACCTGTTTGCACGTTGCGACATATTAAGATTTAGTTTTTCTTTTTTCTTTTTTAATCTGTACAGTTACTGAAGATGGCCCGAAGAGGGATCGAAACGTCTATTAAATAAACTTTTTTTAAACTATATATAAAAACTTTTTTGTTTTTGAGAACGTTTTCCGCGCCCTTCTTGCGGTGGCTCTTATTAGCCTTATTTTTATTATATTGACTCTCTTAGAGCCTGTTGTTCTCGTGTTGTTAAACTAATCTCTGTTTCAATCCATTAAATGCCTCTTCACAAGATAAATTCCACTCAAATTTCACTTGATGTTCTGAGTGTGAATAAAGATTTCGCTATTAAGGAAAAGCCTTTAATAAATTTCCTATAATAGGAACAGAATCCCAGAAAACTTCGAAGTTGTTTTCTATTCTGAGGGACAGGCCAATTCCTAACAGCAGAAATCTTCTCAGGATCCGTCGTAATTCCTTGTTCAGAGACAACATGACCAAGATATTTCACCTCTCTTCCAAAGAGCGAACACTTCTTGGGATTTATTTTCAAATTTGCTGAGCGTAAGCGAAGAAAGACTTTCCTCAGGTTTTCTATCATTTCCTCGAATGTCTTGCTGAAAACAATGACATCATCAAGATATACCAAACAGATCTTCGATAAGATTTCCTAAAAATCTTCTCCATTAATCGCTCAAAGGTAGCTGGGGCGTTGCAAAGTCCAAATGGCATGACGTTAAACTGCCATAATCTATTTCCTACAGAGAAAGCTGTCTTTTCTTTGTCTTTGAAGCTAAGTTTGACCTGCCAATACCCACTCTTTAAATCCAAAGTAGAGAACCAGGAATTTCCAGACAGTTGATCTAGGATATCTTCAATACGAGGCAGAGGGTAAGAGTCTTTCACCGTTACTGAATTGAGCTTCCTATAGTCCACACAAAATCTAAACGAACCATCATTCTTTTTTACTAATACGACAGGGGAAACCCATGGACTTCGAGATTCATCGATTACTCCCTGTGATTTCATTTCTTTAATGATTCGATCTATTTCCTCTCTGAGATGATCGGAACTCTTGATGCAGCTTGTTTAATCGGCTTGGAATCCGTAACCTTGATATCGTATTCTAAAACTTCACAGTTTCCTGCAATTAAATCTTCTGAAAAGACATCCTGAAATTCTATTAAGAAATGAGCAAAAATATCTTCTTGAGAGGAAATCAAATTTTTTGAATTTTCTTCGAAAAACGTCTCAAGAAAATTAGGGACTTTCTCTTTAACAATTCGCGAACAAGAAAATTCATTTCTATTATTCTTTTCGAAATTACCGAATTGAGATTCAAAAATTCCTTCTAAATTTATTTTTTTAAAGAAAATCAATCCCTAAAATACAATCGTCTGAAATATTCGCTACAATTATCGGAATCTCTACGACATGTTTTCCCAATTCAATCACAACATTCACTTTATATTTCACTTTAATTAACTCCCCGGTTGGATATTTAAGACAACAATTCTCTATGGCTGCGGTCCGATTCACGCTCACAGCGCTATCAGCGTGCTCAAATCTATAGATACGTAACGTGGACTATAGATTGATATCGCTGTGAGCGTGAATCGGACCGCAGCCTATCTCGAAATGTTCTTTCGGCCCTTTAACAACTTTCTCACTAAGAGTCGAAACATCGGAGCCCGTATCAATTCTAAAACGACAGATTCCTCCATCTAAATTACCCTTATAATAGAAATTATTCTTAATTCTACTTATTCTAGAACATTGTATAATATCTGGGGCATTTTCGCTATCAGTCAAACCTGATGCCCCACAAAGTTCGACTAGTCCTTGTTTCCCGAAAGCGATGGACATTCGGAACGGAAGTGACCCTCAGCGCCGCATTGCCCACATTCTTTCTTCTTTTTAGTTTTCGAACCGTTTCTTGAGAAATTTTTATTTTTATTCTCAAATTTCTTCTTGCAGATTTCTCTCTCTTTTGTTTCGTTTTCCTCGTTCTTTTGTTTGTTACCGAATTTGTTAAATTTATCAAATTTATTAAATTTATTGTTTGTTAAATTTATTGAATTTTCCGTAATTCTCGTTTTGATAATTTTTATTTTTTGTGAAACTATTTTCCTGAATGACTTTAACTGCCATTGCTCTCTCTATGGCCGACTTTAAAGACGAGATACTCTCTAATTGTAGAGTTCTTTTAACAATGCCATCCGATAATGCGGCTATAAACTGCGCGCAAGC
The DNA here is from genome assembly GCA_949152495.1 of Lasius fuliginosus. Lineage (NCBI taxonomy): Eukaryota > Metazoa > Arthropoda > Insecta > Hymenoptera > Formicidae > Lasius > Lasius fuliginosus. Next base: position 12,984,494 of record OX424454.1, on the reverse strand, counting down.
AATTTTGTCCCTTACTTCATGGGAACATTCCGGGTATGCTAAGCGCGACAATCTTTCTAAATCCGCGCCAAGAGAAACTAAATCTTCTGAATTCTTTTGTCTACGATTTGTAAACTGTGTATAATAAGTCTGTGCTAAATGCCCTTCACCAAAACGTAACTCTAATTTTGATTTGAGATCCGCGAACTCTAAGTTTTCGATTTCGGAAATTCCATCTAAAACGGTCCGAGCTTTTCCTCTCAAACAAGCTGCCAGACCCAACGTTTTTTGGAACGAATTCCACCCGTTAGCCCGCGCTATGAGATCGAATTGGGCAAGAAATTCGCGCAAGGGAACACCTCCGTCAAAATTCTCCGGTTTGAGCTTATACCCGAGCTGAATATTATTACGCGCGGAATTATCGGTTATTCTAATATTATTAGCTCTATGTTGGAGAGGATTTAGCTGGTTTTCTGCTCGCTCTCGTTCTCGCTCTCGCAGAAAGTATCTCTCAAAGCGGCGCAGCTCGTCGTCCCGCTGTTGCAGCATTGCCTCGAAGTGAGTCTGCTGCTGGAGACGCTCCTCTCGTAGCTGTCTAATTTCCTCCAATGCGGCTTGCAATGCATCCGCATGTTCCGGAGTCTCTCCGCTGGTCGCTGCTCGAAGTGGATCGGGTGATTCTCGGAGAGTGTACCGAGGACATGATGTTCTGTTCGTTGTTTCACAGATTTCACACACTATACAATGTTCTTTCACAACGGCTCGTCGTCCGTACGATCCCGGACGAGCCCCCAAAATGTTACGTCCGCGGGACCGATCCGCGAGCGATCTTGATTACCGCGTCACGTATCGCCGTTCACTCGCGCAACGTTAAATGAATTAACCCTCGTACGGAAGAAAGGACCTTTATTATTGCAAGCCAATATATGAAGACAATAAAATACACAAGGAAATGCATGTATAATGCATATTAGCCCGATAGGTCAAAATACGTCTGCTCTTGACAGACGCGGAACTCGGACTCTCGATCACAGTTGTAACGAGGCACGATATGCCTCGTTACTAGTCAGCCTCTCGGGCCGACCATCCGCCCGAAAAACGAGGCTCGGCGCCTTCGGCGCCCTCCCAAACACCGACACCAGTGGGCGTGGCCCCCCCACCGGAGGGACCACCCCCACCACGCGCAGCCGGGTATATAAGGCGCGCCGGCGAGCGTATCGACACCAGTCCTGATCCCGACTCCTGTGACTCCAGATCCCAGACTACCAGACAGCGGGTGTACTCGCTGTATCGCCGGATGTACCCGGACACTGGTTCCGTTTCTCCGATACCGTCAAAGCCAGGCAGCGGGCGTACTCGCTGTGACGCCGGGAGTACCCGGTTGCTGGCTACCGCTTCTCCGATACCGTTAAGACCAGGCAGCGGGCGTACTCGCTGTGACGCCGGGAGTACCCGGTTGCTGGCTACCGCTTCTCCGATACCGTTAAGACCAGGCAGCGGACGTACTCGCTGTGACGCCGGGAGCACCCGGTCGCTGGTTCCGCTTCGGTTTATATATACACTCCGCGTAGATTTAAGCTTCCCTGCTTGCACGCCTTCAGCGTGGTTCCCTCGTTGTACATTCCGCGTAGTCCTAAGTTTACCTGCTTGACCGCTGCTCGGCAGCTCACTTGCTTGCACGCCTTCAGCGTGGTTTCCTCGTTGTACATTCCGCGTAATCATAAGTTACCTGCTTGACCGCTGCTCGGCAGCTTACCGGCTTACACGCCTTCAGCGTGGTTTCCTCGTTGTACATTCCGCGTAGTTATAAGTACCTGCTTGACCGCTGCTCGGCAGCTTACTTGCTTGCACGCCTTCAGCGTGGTTTCCTCGTTGTACATTCCGCGTAATCATAAGTTACCTGCTTGACCGCTGCTCGGCAGCTTACCGGCTTACACGCCTTCAGCGTGGTTTCCTCGTTGTACATTCCGCGTGGTTATAAGTACCTGCTTGACCGCTGCTCGGCAGCTTGCCTGCTTGCACGCCTTCTGCGTGGCTTTCCCGCTTAGACATTACGCATAGCTATAAGTTCGCCTGCTTGTAAACCGTTCGGTCGGTTCTTGCTCGCACGCCTTCTGCGTGGCTCCCCGCTTGTATATACCCCCCCTGCCTAGTTGTAAGCTTACTGCTTGCCTGCTATACGTAGGATTAAGAGCACTGCTTGACAGCCATCTGCTGGCCTACCTTCTGTACATTAATAAGCTGATAATAAAGAATCATTATTATCAACAAAGGAAAGCGAGTTCGAGTTTCCCCCTTCTCCCGAATCCTGGCACCGGCGAGCCTGATCCGCGGCGTCGGGAAAGGTGAACCGTTACACAGTTGTTGATCAACAACGCCTTGACAACGCGATGTTCCTTGATCTCACAGAAGACTCGATGATCGTAGACGGATACAGGGATGTAATGAAATACGGACGTTACACGGACGTAACAATATATATAGTTATTGGGATAAATAATTTTGACGACCAATACTGGCTAAATTAGCATTTAATGTAACACGACGTTTCAACCGTGGGTTTCGGTCCTTTTCAAGTGTACTACAAAAATTACAACAGATTGAAAGATGTTACTGTGCTTATAAAAAACTTAAATTCGATTTATAGTAATGCGCAACAAAATATTAAAGAGAAATTAAAATTTTTTCTTACGTTTAAAATGATTGATGCTGTGCGAATGTCACATCTTGTCTAAAGTAAAAGAACTAACATACTGAGAGAAGGGAGTTTAGTTTTGTTTTATCAAAAAAACTAAAAACACAATTAACCTACAAAAAGATACAGAAAATCTAAACAATGTTTATGACAATATATTAAAGGTTGTTTAGTCCCTTCTCAGTTTGTTAGTTCTTTTACTTTAGACAAGATGTGACATTCGCACAGCATCAATCATTTTAAACGTAAGAAAAAATTTTAATTTCTCTTTAATATTTTGTTGCGCATTACTATAAATCGAATTTAACTTTTTTATAAGCACAGTAACATCTTTTAATCTGTTTTAATTTTTGTAGTACACTTGAAAAGGACCGATACCCACGGTCGAAACGTCGTGTTACATTAAATGCTAATTTAGTCAGTATTGGTCATCAAAATTATTTATCCCGTTAATTACTGACTGGCAACATCAAGAATTAAATTATTGATATATAATTATTATAATTTCTATAATTAATTGCAATATTTTTTAAAGTCATGAACAAGCTACATATTAACTATGGTGTTACTCTCTATTGGTAATATATATATATATGAAATTTAATCAGAAATTTAATAAATATACCTCGCGTTCGGCGCGCCTTACGCCAGCCCGACGTTGCGTATTGGAAGCTTCACTTTCTTTTTGATGCTGCTGCTGTTGATGGTGCTACTGTTGTTTTTGCAGCTCATTGCTAGCAATGGATCTGAAAAATTTAATAAATAAATAAATATAAAAATATGTTTGTGTATGTGTGTTACATATTTATACGTATTAGCGCTCAAACAAAAATTTATGACAAAATTTTGCATGTTTTTATATAAATTGTTATAAGAAAAATAAAAAGATAATATTTAATAATACAATTTAATAAAAGTTATACTAAACATTAAATTATATTGTTAATATAGTCCACAATAAGTATTTTTATTTTTATATACACATTTTTATATATACAAGTATTTTTATATATACATTTGAAATAAAAACTTTTTAAATATGAATGTACGATTTTATAATATACTAATATTGTGTTTTTAATAACATTAAAAAAAATGTTTATTCTATTTTTTAATATATATATATTTTTTAAATAATATTTTGTTTTATATTTTAAGGATGTATTGAATAGATATACCATCAATGATATCGCCGTGAATTTTTACCTCTTAATAACGTCCCAAATCGTGATGAATTATTTCAAATTTTTTTACTTGCTCGTTTAAAAGTTATTAATTATTGAATTTTGCGATTTTCACTGCGATGTTTTTATTTTATTTATTTTTTACTTGTCCTGACGCGCGTGACGCGTAACGAGCCCGGGGAGCTAACGTCGTCAAAAAAAAGACAAGGGAACGCGAGGAGAATGTAAGGCGCGTCTAAGGAACACGGGGGTGGTCAGTTCCGCGTTAACCGTAGCAATTCGGAAGCTCCAATACGCGAAAAATACCGAACTGGGCGCCAGACGCGGTCTTGCACGCGTCAATTCGCAAATACACGGTAAACAACGCAAATACCTCAAAGGAGGGTAAAACGCTTCCGATATTACGTGTCGACTAGCTCATCTAACGGCAGAGGGGCGGAGTGGCACTGAATAGATGGTAACAATGTAAAGGAGGCACGACTAAAAGCGACAATGACAGAAAAGTACGAACGAAACACTCAAGGACCGACAACAAAACGAATATTATATTCGTTATTTTCATACATAGCTCTTTTTGTGTTTATCTCATGCATTTCAGGTAAGATAATAATTTATAAAATAATATATTATTATTAGAAGAAAGAAATTAATGATTGTTTGCGTATTATTTATATTCTTGTTTCTCTTGTAATATTTACCGAAAATTAAATATCGTCGACTAGCTCATCTAACGGCAGAGGGGCGGAGTGGCACTGAATAGATGGTAACAATGTAAAGGAGGCACGACTAAAAGCGACAATGACAGAAAAGTACGAACGAAACACTCAAGGACCGACAACAAAACGGCTCAAGCGAAGTGAGGAGAAAATAACAAAGTTTATTTAAGAAACAGTAGTGAAATATATAAGAAGATAAAGAGAACGAATTAAGCAGAGAATACTAATGTTCAGATTTCAATATTAGTGTGCACTAGAAAGAAACTAGTAATAAGAATAATAACACATCGTATTAATAGTCATAAATCATAACGAAAAGGGCAGCAAGCATAAGAAAAATATTCCTCAGTGAATAATAACAAAAATAAATATAACTCGGCGTCCGAGTGTTAGGCGCAGTAATTGTCGTAGCAATAGGTGGTATAATTACGCCCTTTCCGCGGATATTAGACTGCGAGGCTGAGCGGCGAGAAAGGACGGCCGGAAGCTGTATCGGATCACACCGCCGCGATCGACGGTATATGACAGGCCGTGAAACGCAGCGGCGGCGGGACGTTTCTCGAGCATCCCGTACGCAGACTATCGTAGATCTTCCGATAGTCAATAATAATCCGACAATAAGTACGATAATCGAAGCGAAAGAAAGACAATGACGTAACAAGCTGCGGCGAAGCGGAGAGAGATCTCCGCTCGATAACGAAATCGCGAGTAGCTAATCGCGAAGATAGGCTCGCTAAACGTGTCTTACGACATTGACTCTTTGCACGGTATTATTCCCGGCTAACGCGAACGCGACTCAACTTACTGGCTCTTCGTAACGACTAATTACAGACGCGAAATATTCTCCGCAACTCGCTAATCACATGCATTCGACGACAGGCTAACGCACGGACAATCAGGCGAACTCGATTACAACGACGAAGTTATTTACGTGACAAAATACGCGAGAATCACACCGAACGTATGATATCGAAGAACGCGTACAATCTAATATTCGCAACGCTTTCGTAAAGTTCTCGCCGAACCAGAAGAAAAAGTCATACAACTCATTAGACTCACACAATAGCGACACGCTAAATAATAACCGGCACGCGTATGTGCGCGCTTACTTTGCCACGCAATCCACAAATGACGCGAAATTACAACGGCGTAGCTTTCGCTTGCCGCTGACCGACAACAACATCTCGCTGGTTTCGCTAATTTTTACGCGATAACGAACGATCAACAAGCGCGAAACTCACGACACTTTAACGTCGCCTTATCGTTACGCGAATAACAAATACCGCAGCGATTCGCGTTATACCGAGCCCCGGAGAGACGAAAAGCGCAACCTGTAGCCGTCGTAACAATTATCCTTAAGCCCTCGCCGCTTGACGTCGGTCGCACAAACACCAACATCGAAATATTAATTATCGCCAATGCACGGGCTTTGCCCTCGCAAAATCACTAACACGAAAAATTGCGACGACGTCAGAACGACGCGGCTCGAACGCAATGCACGTGACTCACAAAGACTCACGACGGGATAGCCTCACCGGTCCGGTCACTCCTGGTTCCTGGCTTCCACGGGGCAGTCACCGTCCGTCAGCGGGCCTCTCAAAACGACAACGATCAGAGCTCTCGTAATTGACACTACTTGTTACGCCAAACGCTTGCGCCAGTCTAACCTTCAAGGATCTTTCGATCCAGGGTCGATAATCCGGTGCCAACTTCTAGCTGCGCATCCGGGGTGCGTAATCGCGCGACCAATCACGTACGCGCGCCGCTTATCGCCGCCACGCGACGAACATACTGCTGTACCGGGGGCCTACGCGCCCCCGGCCTTTATCTGTCGAATCCTTTCGACAGACTTTTTCGCCTTTTCGGCGCGCCGCCAAATATATTCCAACGGCAGGGAGTGTCGCCGTTAGCAGCTAGAAGTCGGCAGATCGGGTCGCGCCAGCTCCGCGAACAATTTCACAGTTTTGCTTAGGGCGCCTTTGCCGCCCGCTCCTCGAGGCGGCCTTGTCCCGCGAGGATCTGCCTGCTTCTCGACGTCCTGTGCCGGTGTTTGATCCAGCAAAATAAATGCTCCTGACCAAGGTAACCTTCCGTCGGGCTGCCGAATATTGACCACGCATGTGAATTGTTGGAACGGCCTTGTCCTCGCAATCCGGTGATTTTCCGCCGTTCCTTTGCTGTTGTCAATGCCGTCGACGATGACGCTCGCCGAGGCTCCCCAAATCGTACAAAATAAAAGCGTATAAAAGAAATTAGACTTAAAAAATAATAATAAAGATTTTTCGCCTCTCCGGAGATTTCGGCGCGGTTTTTGGTCTCTGAGCTTGGCGCGACCGCTCGGCTCTCGCCTCGCGGTAGAAAAAGGCGCGATGGACGCGCGTCGGGACGGCAACGTCACATCACATCAGATCTTATGCGAATGTTCGAGAGACAGATAATAAATTATTCACAAACTCTGAAAAACCAATGATAAAAATTTGATTTCTTTTATATCATGTTCTTCAAAGATGTAAAAATGTTTTCGCAAAGTTTGAAAACGATTTACTTGTCCGTTTTGCAATTATTATTTAAAAAACTCTCGTAATTATCGGTTTGATGCGATATCGACGACGGAACGTGACAATGCCGCATAACCTTATCTCTCAAACGGTGCGCGCGAAGTATGTAAACGTTTGAAATATTCTGAATTTTCTTTTCAAAATGGTTTCTTTCACATTGGAAAACAAATTTTCATTAAATGCTAAGAAGAAATTCAAAAACAAATCGTATATTTAAAAACAGTTTTTCAATTAACTTATAAATAACAACTAAAATTATTTCACTTTTTGATGTCAGGGAATAACTGATAATATTTTGTATGGAATGAGTTTGTTATTTTTCCATTGCTTGGTTTCTATTCTTTGTTTCAATAGAGCACGAACACCAGTAACATCATCTTTTTTGTAAACGTTCATCAACATTTCCATAGTGAGTCCACTTTTCGCAAGTTTTTCGCGAACTTTCTACGTACTTTGTCATTGATGTTAGCGTTTGCAAAAGTTCTTGGCTCTTAACAAGGGCTGTCCATTGTTCAATCTTTGTGCCAAAAGACATTGCACTTTGTAAAATCATACTTTTTGTAATTTTCAATTTACAACGGATTTTCAGCAGTATTTCGCAATCATTGATAGCATTGTGCACTCCAATACTTGATATTGAGAGCAAATCTGCAAGACCAGTTTTGGTACACGATCTTTTGTTCTTTCGTCCGGTGAATTTTCGTATAATTGAGTGTCCGCAAAACTCGAAATGACCTCTGTAAATTCTGCTGTTATAGAATGTTTTTGCATTGCTCGGAACAATCTAGGACCATCGAATGCTAGATTATGAGTAGCTATGCACAATTCCTTCTTCAAAGATTTTAGCTATAAAATGAGTTTCTCCAGAGCGAATTTCAATGATACTGAGGGTAATCTTGTCCCATGATAGGGTACGAACACAAAGGAAGCAGGTTTTCTGTCAACGCCGATCGGGGTGCCGATTGACATTAAGATTATATGCGTGTTATCATATGAGACCGTGCATAATAAAAACAGGTTCGGACTTGTCCGCGCATATCATCGGCGCAAGCGAATTTACCGGAACGAATTTTTAGTTTTTCTTGCCGATTGTAAGGGTACGAACACAAAGGAAGCAGATTTTCTGCTTTCCGATAACCAGCGCCGATAGGCGCGGGCTATCGGCGCTTGAGAAGGACACAGTAGATGCGTGTTAAAGCAGGAAACCTGCCAGTTTCTGAGTTGATGTCTTGCAGTAAAGATGTCTTCATCCGATGAAGATTCTTTTTTATTGGATAATATTATACCAAAAAGAAAAAGATTCAGTATACACGAAATAAATGAAAGCAGAAGAAATAACGATGAATACCATAATTTATTTGATGATCTCAAGAGAGAAGAGCAAACATTTTTCCAGTACACAAGAGATGACTCTGGAAACTTTTAATTACATATTAGGAAAAGTTGAGCATTGTTTAATGAAAACATGGTGTAACTGGCATAAGCAGCCTATCTTACCTGAAGAAAGGCTTGTCGTCACTTTAAGGTAAATATGTAATATTAATAAAAAATTCCCCTATGTTACACAACTTTTTATTTTATTATAAAAATGCTAAATAATTGCTTAAAATACAACATGTCATAATATATTGTTACGTCCAGCGGACTCCACGATTCTTTTCTTTCCCGATACACGGGCGGCGATAAATTATATTATCATCTGTCAGGCGAGTTGTACTATTCGAAGACGCATGACGAATAAAACCTAGAGAAACAAAACGAAACTAAACAGAACCGTGATGTTCGAAGCACGTGTCGAACAATCCGCGATGATTAAAAAAAAAATAAAAACGAAAGCGAGTCGGAAAATAAACCGTGATAAAAAAACGAAACTAAACCTAGTCGTAGAGTTCGAGACATGTGACGAGCAAACCACGTTAGCAACAAACTAAACTAAACAAAATCGGGTCCTAGACCGTAGTTTAAGAAAAACAAAAAAAAACAAATGGACCAATAAATGTGATTTTCAAACATATGCGAGGAAGCGATTTCAAAATTTCAGACTACGGCCGACAGACTCGCAAAAACAAACCAATTCCCGAAAGCTAGCGCGATAACTTGAAAGGAAAACGGCTGGTAGCAATAAATCCGATACATGTGCTCGCTTGACAGACCGCCCTTACGCAATATCCGCGTTGCAACGGACCCGAAAGGGTAAAATTAAGTGCCTATCATATAAATGCGCTGTCCTTTCCGTTGGCCGAAATCTGGATGTTTAAACAAAAAAAGACTCCACCCATACCGGGAAATGTGCAACTGTGATTGTCGCCTCTTGCCTAATTTCGCGTTTAGTCAATGAACACCCTGCCCCTCTGCCGTTAGGCGAGCTAGTCCGCCCGTGACAAATACTGCTAATTAACGTTCGCGGAATTTAGCGCGGTATCGCGAATTGACGCGTGAGAGATTGCGTCTGGCGCCCAATCTTGGATTTTTGCGTGGGATTCGCGGTTTTTGACACGGCACGCGCGGAACTCCTATCAACCCGTTCCTTTTCGGCGCGTTATCCTTTTCCCCCTTGTCCTTTGCCCTTTTTTGTCGGCGGCTTTCCGTTCGACTCTCGCGTCCAACGAGGAAACTCCCCGTCGTTGATGTAAACGAGAAGATCCGCACGACGGCGAGAGCGGGACGGCAATAAAGTCCGTTCACACCGGAGAGATAAAGTCGTTGCAAAAATATGGCTAACTATTTAAACTCCTTTTATCAAAAATCGACTCCCTCCAAATCCTATGAGGGCGTCATTAGAAAACTGATTCGTTTAATAGAGATTTCGACTGCCCAGCGAAAGGGAGGAGCAAAGGGTTTTAAATACTCGAAACTTTGCCTCGAGAGAGCATTACTACTTCTTCTACTTCCATCACTATCACGATTACTACCGCAAGTACCTCACAGTTACTCTTGTCTCACGTCGATTTCGGTGTTAAAGTCCGTAGTGCTAGTATTTCCACAGCGCAAACATACATATATTCCAGCGACTTAAAGTTAGTTAGTGTGTGAACATTGTGGACCAGCGACCACGTACAAACAATTGGAAAACCGAACCACGAGAGAGCTAAGACCGAGCCAGGGGCATCTTAGACCAGGGACCTATACGTTGTCTACAAGTAAAAACCGGCGCACTCTATAAGCAGTAAGTCATTTTAACGCGTAAAATTCACTGTTCGGCCTCCCCTCTTTTGAAATAATTTTTGGATTGCGAACAAATATGTTATTTATCAATTATTTAAATTTTAATTGTTATTATTATTCCTTCTCCTCTGCCATTCCCCCGATGAAATTTTCTTTTGAGAAATTCCCCGTCTATTAATTCCATAGGTGGCTCAGGGTCTCCTGCTTTATAGCAGCGCAGGCTCGCTATCCTCCTTTATCTCTCATCCGTCGCTCAGAGTATCCTGCTTTATAGCAGCGCAAGCTCGCGATTCTCCTTCATCTCTCATCCGTCGCTCAGAGTATCCTGCTTTATAGCAGCGCAAGTTCGCTATCCTCCTTTACCTCTCACCCGTCGCTCAGGGTCTCCTGCTCTATAGCAGCGCAGGGTTGCTATCCTCCTTTGTCTCTCACCCGCCGCTCAGAGCTTCCTATTCTCTTGCAATTTCAACGCGCCACCCTTTTTTTTCCTCACTATATCCTCCCCCATACAATATTCGAAATTTTAAATATTAATAACAATGATTCGTAACACCTCATTCGACCTCTTCGAGTTTACGCTTTCCCATGCCTAAGATCACTATATATTAATACGTATAATGTGACGTTGCCGTCCCGACGCGCGTCCATCCCACCATAATCGCGGGGCAAGGGCTGAGCGGCCACGCCACGCGAGAGAGTACGAGAGCCGGACCGAACTACCGGAGAGACGAATGCGATAAAACCATTATCATTATTATTAATTCGCGTTTATTTTTATATTTTTTTGTATGTATATCGATCACGGGAGCTTTGTCGAGAGGAATGCGAGGACGAGGAGTATAAAAAGTAGGCTACGGCCGGAGAGCTATATCGGACACCTGCAAAAACGAACAAACAGAGGACATAATATTTGTCGAGGCCGTCCGAACAAGGTCGCCGTTAACAGACGAAACGCGTGGATCCTCACGAGCACCCAGGACCGCATAGCAGCAGGGCGAGAAAGTCGCCCGGATAATCGGAGGAGGAGATCTCCGAGCAGCCGCCCTGCAAATCCGGACAAGAATGCACTGGACAGCTTAGAGATCACGCTACCCGTAGGACGGATCGGCCGTAAAAAGGAGGCCGCCAGCACTTAAAAATAAGGTTGTCGCGAATTAGCGATCCGGGCGCCGTAGGCCTACATACGGCCATGCGTAAGCCGAGGGGCGGCGATCTGACACGCGACGCCCCTAATTGGGTCAAGGCGCGCACCCCCGTTCGCGCAGGATTCACTCGCGAGATCGACTCGAAGGGCTAGATCCGACACTCTCGTGTGGATTGTCAAGCGTGTTGGCGTGCCCGCTCGGAAGCCCTGTCGAGATCGAGTTATCGTACGAGGAGAAAAGACGAGTTATCGAGAAAGGAACCGGAGACCAGGAGATAGATTTGATATCGGTGAGGCTACCCGTGTACTATTTAGCGAAAAATTACGTTTGGTAAGGTCCGAGTCTCGACCGCTCTGACGCTGTCGCGAGCTTTTGGTGAATTTTCGGCGTTTTTGCGTGGGCTCTGCCCGCAGTATTTTCGCGCTTTAGTGTTGGTGAGCGACCGACGTCAAGCGGCGAGAGCTTCGAGGCTGTAGTCCTGTAATTGATTCGCGAATAATAATCGTCTCTCCGGGATTCGGTCGGGTATTGCGTCGCGCATTGTTCGTTGTCGCGTGTGTGTAATTGCGTATGTCATGTGATATTCGGTCCGTCGTTGTATCGTGAGTCTGGTTAGCGCGTAAATTAATAATCTGAATGGTGTTGTATGAGCGTAAGGCGTGCTTAACGTGCGAACATACTATCCGTGCGAGAGAGCGTGCGTCGCACGCGAACACCTGTGAGCGCGAGAGCGAGAGAGAGAGAGCAAGCCGTCGTGCCGCCGGCCAACGGATATCGATTTCGCCGCCGTAGATTGCGCGTTATTTTACCTCTAAGCATTTGGTCGCGAGAGTCTCTATCTTTCTTCCAGTAGGGCGTGCTCGTGTCCGTCTCTCTCGCCCGGAAACGTTGAGCTAATTAGCCAACGGGTCGTAAAACGACCGGAATTTAGTCGCTCTCGTATGAATTAACCTCGCGCTAACGATATCGAAGTCCAGCCGCCACATCCAGATCTATGTATCGAATTTATTAATGTTGCCGTCATATAATGGATGTCGTGTGATATCTCATCGCCGAAACGTTAATTTAATTTTGTTCGCGAGGAATCAGTTGCCTGTTTATGATTTTTCTAGCGGTCTCTCTTATTAATGTCTTATCTTAATTTTATTCACAATTTTTTCTCTGTTATTATTATCGAATGCCTGGTTCACCGAAGTTGCTTTATTATACTGGGCTAAATCATACGGACCTCTGACACACGTCTTGCGTTACTATTTTCATGTAAATTCCCTTGACGGGATAACTATCCATAATCGCCAACCTAATATCTTTTTCTCATTCCTTGTAATACAATCAACCAATCATAATATTCACTCTAATTTCTTTAATCTATTTAAGATCTAATAAAAAATTATATTATTTTTGCCAGTATCATTTCGCGTCTATTCTTTTGTGTTTGTGTCTCGATCTGCCGAGTATTGTAATACGGTAAATTAATTCTGCCAGTTTCGCGTATTTTATTCTGATTTAATAATTTCGCGGCAACACCTCCCTGTCCCTCTACCGTTAGGAGAGCTAACCGTCCCGTAGCGGGCTCGTCGGCCCGGATTTCGCGTTAAATATCGTTTGTTGCGAATTGACGCGTGCAAGATCGCGTCTGACGCCCAACTTTTAGTCTATTTCGTGTTTCGCGTAACACAAGGCCTTTAGTCCGCTGCGGTACGCGCGGAACGCCTTAAAACCGAGTTCCCCCGCGTAATCAATATAACGGTTCAATTGACCTTGATTAATCTTTTTTTCTGTCGACAATCGCTTATTCCCCGTTTGAGCTCAGAACGGGCGAGAAAGCACGTCGCAATACATACGTATTCGTTTACATATATATATATATATATATTATATATGTAGCTCTTCATATACATACATAAAATTTCTAGTCTTCTCGTTTTACCTAGATAACTAAATCCAAAAATTGTTTCACAATCTCGAGGAATTCTTCTCGACAAATAAAGATACCGTTGCCTCTATCTGTTATTTATTTATTCCGTTCTCTTTACCCGTTTCCCCCAGTGGAAAAACCTAGGCGAAATCTAGAAAGATCGCCAGGCAGTCGCGTAATCGCCGCAACAGGCAATTAAGAAAACTACTGGCTTCCGCCTGTATTCCGCGACTAGTATAGACTCCTCGATTAGTAATAATAACGATTCAACTATAAGTAACAACTCAGCGATTAAGCCTAATAACGACCCGTCGACTAGCATAAGTAATGATACACTAAACAACCATCCACACGTACTTTACCACCCCCGACTTTCTCCCATCTCGTCCCCGGAACGGTCTTGCTCTCCCTCAGTACCCTTCTTTTTCTCTCCCGTAGACTCTCCGTCTCCGAGAGTCCCGACTCCCCCTCCTCCGTCTCCCGAAGAATCTCCGTCTCCGAGAGTCCCGACTCCCCCTCCCTCTTCTCCCGAAGACTCTCCGTTTCTGAGAGTCCCGACTTTCCCTCCTTCCTCTCCGCAATCTTCGTGTACTCCCTCAAGATCTCCTTCACCGATTTTAATTGACTTGGAAGATTATCCCCCCTTTCTTCCTCACAATCTCCTGTCCACGAGTCCCCGAGATCGCCCTCGCCTCCCGTCATAGAACTCGGAGATTCCCCCCTTCCATCACCCTCGCCATCCTCCTGAAAATGATCCTTTTCCTCCTTCCACCTACCAGTTTATTGGATTATTGCCTAAGAACCCTCCCTCCATACACGGATCCTCTCCCCGAGGATGCCTTCACCATCGGGCCCGATCCTGTAAATCTTGCCGACCTGAGGAAGGTACTAATAGAATCCACCTCCGACACCATCATTCCATGCTTCCATCCCTGCTGCAGATCCAGTTGCCGTTCCCATCCAGTTCTTTTGGCGGATTTACAAACCTTCCACCATTGAATTTGAAGAAATTCCCGATTCCTAACATCCTCCTTATGCTTAGCTGACGGTTTTAATTTTATTTCTCTTTTTTTTTATATTTATATAATTTATTGTAACCCGACCGGAGCCTTATTTTAAACATTATAATTTCCCCCACTTTGCTCCGATCGATGTCCCCCGTACACATGTAACACGCACATATATACACAAACACCCTCACGAAATTTTTTATAAAAAATATTGTAATCAATACACTCACATATATGAATATATATATATATATGTATGCGCCGAATATTATGAATTTTCTCACAAATCTCGTTTCATCTTACTTTATTTGAATAAATTAGAAATTGTCATACTTAATTGAATGATCATCATTACCCCCTGCACTCTCTCCTGAACTCCGAAATCGCACAAGGGCCCATCCCGCGCAAAAGAGATTAAATTCTCTTGCCAAAAAGGGACCATCGGGTGAACGGGCCCTTTTAACAGCGTAAAAGCGACCATCTCGGTCGTTAACCTGCTTAGGGCCTCCGCATGTTCGCTCGCCTCGAACGATCCGGCATTGTTCGAGATAAGTTCTGTTTACGCCCTTCCGTTGACTCTCCCTTACGAGTCTGGACGTAACAATATTAAACATTATAAATAATAATTAAAGTAATGTCCATCATATAAACAAAATAATAAAATAAACACACATAAAATAATTTAATATTAATAATGGAAAATTCTTTAGATTATTAAATCTAATCTAAAAATGTACCATAGTATTTCGAGAACATTAAAAGTCTAATGTAAGGTATGGACAATATATTACGAATGCGTGCGAGCTTATTTTATATTATCAAGATTTATATAAAAAAACAACAGAATGTTTGCAAATATAATTTAGTATCATGTAGTAGTATAATTTTTGACATTTTTAAAACAAATTACTAAAATGTGTAATCCAATACTGCTGTTATAGCCCAATAGCTATAACTTAATGTTAAGAGAATATAATTATAATTGAAGGCAAAGAGCATTGCCCGCGCGGAATGCAGACGCAAAGTAAGGAAACAGACTTGCGAAAGTGCAAGCGAAGAGTTTCGACATTGGAACCTGTTTCGTTTGCACTTGGACTTTGGTTGCGCTCCCGAAAAATCCCGGAAATAGAAGGGAATAAAAAGTCCGTCGCAGACGCGCGCCGGGCAGTCGAAATAAACCAGAACAGTCGCTACCTACGCTACGCGTCGAAAAGTATAACCGAGTCTCGAGATACAGACACGCAAATCGAGGCGATACCTTATCGCACGAATCCGACAGATCAACATAGCGCAGCATTACTTAGATCAGAATTGTGAAGTAAAATAAGACCAAGCGTTAAGTGTATGATTAAAAGTGTTTATTAAAATAAAGGACATATTGTTTTAAACGAAATGAGTGTAATTAAGTGTTGCGGGCCCCCTGACGCCCCGGAGTTCTCACTCCAAATCCGGCAACGATTTCCTAGCTCTCGCACAGAGCCACAACTGCTTTGTCTGTAGAGAAGGTAATATAATTTGGATTTTTAATAGATTGAGGGAAACATGCAATAGAGTTGAAAAGAAAATACTAGGTGATATTTTCTTATCTTGTAGAGAGAGGAGAGGAAGAAGGAAATGGTTGAAAAGTATTTTCGGATATTGCAGGAGAAGAAGTATTAAAAGATTGTTGGTTGTTGCAGAATGTAGATGATTGCTGCTGATATGCGAATTGTTCAACGAGTTTTTGAATGCAATTACGAAAAGCTAATTTTTTTGAACCTGGTATTTTTCGAACATGTGTAAGCAAGCTTTTGAAAAAAAAACAAATCTTCAACAATATCACGCTGTCGTAATGATTTTTTCTGCCGATGTTGAACCCTCTGTCTTTCAAGATTTAATAAAGCATTATTAAAAGTTTCATTTGATCCACGCTTTCTTTTTCTTTCTTGAATAGATTGCACTGTAGGTGATGATAAATGACGTACATAATTTGCAGTATCTTGTTCAACAATTTCTTTTTCTTCTTCCTGATACGAAGTAGTATCAGTACATTCAAAGACATGAGAAGTCTTCTACATCGTTTGCTGGAGCTTCTGCCTCTCATGATGAAGTAGGATGAATTTCAGGTTCTGCAGCTGTGACCAAATTCCCAGTCGAGAATCTGGGTCCTACAATGTCTTTAAGAAATAATAATGATTGAAAATGTGGCCATTTTGATGTGATGCATAATCTCCAGCATCTCCTGAACGAAAAGGAGGGATTTTTCCAAGCTCAACAGCAAACTGATCTCTTAGATATTTCCATTTTTTTCTCAATATTTTTTTTTGAAAGAAAGTTGGTGTTAAAAGTTACAATCTTTTTAAGTCGCATATAAAATGATGTATTTGAAAACTAAGTTTTGCAGAATGTTTTTATAAACGAAACATTTTCTATTAAATGATTATACATATTTCAGGTATCTAGCAACTGGTTGCTCATTTAAGACTTTATTATTTACTTTTCGGATGGGTTTATCTACAGTAGGAAAAATTATTTCCGAAACAGTTATTGTATTGTGGAATGAGTTACAACCAGAGCACATGCCAGCACATGTCTCTTGAAGGAATATTTGGATGGCAGGCGCTTTCAGTCAGAAGATGAGTTTAAGACGTGTGTGTTATAGTGGTTCAGACGTCAGGACAAATCCTTCTATTCTGCCGGTATTAACGCATTGATAGCAAAAATGCTGTGATGTAAATGGAGATCACGTTGAAAAATAAATGTTTTTTACCGGTCATAATTTTGTCTCTTTACTTGTCTAAAAATTAAATTCCGGTTTTGACATGAACGACCCTATTGCAAGGCGTGGCAGAATGCATCTTATAAATTTATAACAACAGATATAGAAGGATATGGTAAACAAAGTGATGGTGACACTTTTCAAGCCTCCGACTTATATAAATTACTTAACAACAAGCAACTCGACATATCAGAGCCTAGCAACCTTCCTCAGACAATTGTAAAAACACCGTTTGTATTAATAGGAGATGAAGCATATCCGCTTCTTACTTTTCTTCTAAAGTCATTTGATGGAAAGAATTTAAACAGGAGTGTTTCAATAAACGTTTATCTAGAGCTAGGAAAACTATTAAATGCTTTTTTGGAATTTTATATTCTAAATGGCGCTTACTTTCAAAATGCATTGAAACCGACATTGATGTGACAGATAATATTATAAAATGTATTTGTATTTTGCATAATACTATAATAGATAAAGAGAAATTTAAACGACATCTGACTGATGTGTCTATTGAATTTTAAAGAAATTATCAAAGACAAGCAGGAGGCAGACCACCTAATGAAGCGAAAACCATTAGAGATATATTTACAACTTTTTTTCCAAATAATCCTTTGTCGTATAATAAAGAAGGAAATTAATTACATCTCTGATAAATTATTATTGGAAGAGGTAATCTCAATTTGAATCGGGCGCTAGATTATATCATATTATCACGCTATCTATGTCAGAGGGCGTCAAAGAGTGGCGATGAGATAGCGTAATTGAATTCTTTTTCGTACTCATTCATGCGCGAGCAGTCTTAGAGAAAGCACTACCTGATTTATATGTGAGAATATTGAGCCTTGATATTTTGTACAAGTGCCACGAACTGTATCAAACTTCTATAGTTTAATTGTGTTCTTAAATAATCTTATGTGTATTTTTGTGACTACAAAATATTAGACATTTGTTCATTCATTTAAACTGTGTGTACTCTCCATTGCTGGTTAAATACCCAACAGTTATTAAACCATCCTATTATTTATAGATTCAATTATACAATCATAAAATTAATAATTTGTAAACATTGGATACAAAATAAAATTGTATAATATCTTATAAGAATAATACTTCCTTACTTACCTTCCGCATTTACTTCTTTACTTATTTCTTTCCAACATTTTTCAACTACATTTCTGTTAGAATGATTTTTATTTCTTTTATCCCAAATAGGTCTTACAAAAATTGCTGAAATTAAATTATCGATGTCCATTTGCAGTGTTTCAACCGGCGCTTACAATCGGCAAGGAGAATTAAAAATTCGTTCCGGTAAATTGGCTCGCGCTGATGACACGTGCGAACAAGTCCGAATCTGTATTTATTATGTGCGGTCTCATATGATAACACGTATATATTCTTAATGGCGATCGGCGCTGGCTATTGGAAAGCAGAAAACCTGCTTCCTTTGTTTGTACCTACGGTTCCAAATCCGACACGACAATGCAAAGTTTTAAAAAGGACGCAACGCGCCGCTGCCCTTTGCCCGGCCGGTGTTCGCCAGGCGGCAGCGTTCCGGCGAATCGGCGACCGGGTAACGATCAACGGGAGGGGGGGGATCGTTACAATATTATAAATATATGAAAAATCTATTACGTTTTGTTAGTATTTTTTCTTCTTTGTTAGTATTCTTCGTTAGTATTCCTTCCTTGCTGATTATTTATCCATGCCTTCACAACTGATGCAGATCGATTGTGTAAACAAGGATTTAGCAATAACTTCTTAGATTACTCTTATAGATTTATAGGTAATTTTGTGTCTTTTATGCAATTGCCAAAGTGCACCATGACGGTTTTTTTTCTTCATTCGTCCATCGTACACGTCTAGTACAACCATATGGCGGAGCTGTAAAGAAATGTTAATAGTTACATTAGTATAATATTAATAGTGTTACTGTATCACACTGTTGTTTAAAATATATACAATTAAATTAAATTTAGATATAGCAAAATACATGAGTATTTGATTTTTGTTACATTCTAAACATATCAACAGAAAAGTCAATATTAAGAATCGCCGATATCTATGTCAGATATTGTGGTTGACTTGAAAGTTCAATTACATTCAAGGACATAAAATTAAGAATATATAAAGCATATGGCATTATAAAAATATGGAAAAAAAATTTATTGCTTTGTTAGTATTCTTAGTATTCCTTATTTACTGGTTATAAGTGACTTTTCGTTAAAAAATAATTTTTATTGAAATAAAAGGGTTTAGATGACAAAGTCACTTAAAGGAACGCAAGAATCGTTTGACTATATTTTCTTCTAATTTCCTCGCTTCTGACGTTATAATTCAAGATGTCTGACGTAGGTATTGGCAACCTTATATAAAGAGATAAATTTATGTATACATATATATAAAATATAAAAAGTATTTATATATACGTACTATTCCGTTCCTTCGCAGTTCTACGAGTGTTTTTTACTATTTTGCTACTATCATTGAGGATATGTACTATAAGATTCCGCTCCAATTTCATAGAATAAACTCATATCATTCATCTCTACTGAAATTTCTCCGTTTTCATGACTACTACCCGTTTCATCACTTTCATCGTTATTGACGCCTTGTGCTTTTTCTAATACTTGTGACATCCGTACAATATCTCTACTTATAACGGGTTGCCTATAGATTTCTTTATGTATTGCTATGGCATGACCCATATGTTTTGCTAGATCAGAAACATCATTTTCTGATAAATCTAACGCTACACTTATCGTAGCAACGTGTTTTCTGAGACCCGTTCCATGTAGAGTGTGACGTTGCCGTCCCGACGCACGTCCATCCCACCCTAATCACGGGGCAAGGGCTGAGCGGCCGCGCCACGCGAGAGAGTACGAGAGCCGAACCGAACTTCCGGAGAGACGAATGCGATAGAGCAACAATTATTATAATTAATTCGCGTTTATTTTTATATTTTTTTATGTATCGCGGGCGCCTTGTTGCGAGGAATTCGATGACGAGGAGAAGAAAAGGTAGAAAGATAGAAAAAATTTGGGCTACAACCAGGGAGCTAAATCGGACACATGCAAAAACGAACAAATAGGAGAAATAATATTTGCCGAGGCCGTCCGGGCAAGGTTGCCGTTAACGGACGGAAAGCGTGGACCCTCGCGAGCACCCAGGACCGCATAGCAGCGGAGCGAGAAAGTCGCCCGGAAAAGCGGAGGAAGAGATCTCACGCTGCAGTCTGGCGAAGCCGGACCGGAATTAAACGAACAACTTCGAGGTCCCGTTGCCCGGAGTTCGAATCGGCCTTAAAAATAAGGCTGTGCCAGCCATTAATAATAATGTTATCGAAAATTAGCGATCTGGGCGCCGTAGCTCTACCGACGGCTTTGAATAAGCCGAGGGGTGGCGATATATCACGCAACGCCGTAATTGGGTCAACGCGCGCATCCCCGTTCGCGCAGGATTGAGTCGCGATATCGACCCGAAGGAATAGATCCTTCACTCTCGTATCGACCGTCTGTCGTGTTGGCGTACCCGTTCCCGTGCTCTGCCGAAGTTAAAAGACGTTATCGCGGTTGTCGAAGGGCCCTGACGTACTCGAAAAGGAAGCCGAATGACCAGGAGATAGATTTCCTACCGGTGAGGAGGCTACCCGTGTCATAATTCGCGAGGAATTGTACGCTGTAATGTCCGAGTCTCGACCGCTCTGACACTGTCGCGAGCTCTCTTAGTGCATTTTTGGGCGTTTTGCGTGGGCTCTACCCGTCTTCTCTTTCGTGATTTGGTGTTAGCGAGCGACCGACGTCAATCGGCGAGAGCTTAGAGACCGTCCTTTAATTGATTCGCGAAAATTAATCGTCTCTCCGTGATTCGGTCGGGTATTGCGTCGCGTACGTTCCGTTGTCGCGTATTTGTAATTACGTATGTCGTGTAAGAATCGGTTCGTCGTTGCATCGTGTGTCCCGTTATTGCGTTAATTCTGAATCTGGCTTGTGTCGTGTGAGCGTAGTGCGTGTAGAAAGTGCAAGAATAATATCGCGAGAGAGAGAGAGAGAGAGCGTGCGTCTCACGAATACCGGTGAGCGCGAGAGCGAGAGAGAGAAAACGTGCGCGCGTGCGAAAGAGAGAGTAGGCAATATTTTAGCCGGTCGACGGATATCGGTTTCGCCGCCGTAGATCACGCGTTATTTTCCGTTATGGTTTTCCTCGCGAAATTGGCGATCTCCTCGAGATAATATGTCGTGCCCGTCAAATGCTCTCTCCCACTATTGCATGTAAGTATCGCTCTCCGAAAACTTATCGTTAATTAGTCGGCAAGTCGTAAGACGATCGAAATTGCGTCCCTCGCGTATGTATTACGACCGCGCTATTGTTATCGAGATAATTCGCCATATCAAGTTCTGTATGTCGGGTTTACGATTGTCCACGCCGTATCATTGATGTTATTCGATAATGCGCTTCTGAACATTTCCGTTATTTTGGTTCGCGATAACTCAGTCTGCTGTCTATGATTTTATTACCGATGTCTATTATTCTTTCATTCTGTTAATTTCCTGTATGCTTCATTATATTCTTACTTGCAACGAAGAGATCGTTCCCATGAGTTTCTTTATCATATTGTAATAAATAATTTTGATTTCTGACCGACCTCTCGTAACATTAGTTTCCTGACGATTCTCTTTTCTTGTTAATTAACACAACCAGTCAGGACTTTCATTTATTTGTTCTGTTACTTCTTTTGACACAATAAATCAATATGAGTCATCCCTAGATTTCTTTGGACGCTATCTAATAAATATGATATTACTTTGCAAGTATACTCTCGCGTCCATTATTTTTGTGCTTGTGTTTCGTCACGAGAATTCTTATAGTAATTCAACCGATCTCGCGTATTGGATCGGGATTTAGTTATTTCGCGGCAACACCTCCCTGCTCCTCTACCTTTAGGAGAGCTAACCGGCCCGTAGCGAGCATGTCGGCCCAGATTTCGCGTTAGATATTGTTTGTCGCGAATTGACGCGTGAAATATCGTGTCTGGCGCCCAACCTCTAATCTCTTTCGTGTGTCGCGTATTTTAAGGCCATTTGTACGCTGCGGTACGCGCGGAACGCCTTATAACCGAGTTCCCCCACGCGTAATAAATAAAACGATTCCTTTTTCTATTTTTTTTGTCGACAAACGACTATTCCCCGTTTGAGCTCCGATCGGGAAAAAAAGTCGTCGCAAGGGTCCATGGTCGTTTTGCACCACATGCTATGGGAAAATTGTTGCATCAATTCACAAGCATTTAAATGCTTAAAACAACTTTTATTGTACTGGCAAATTCTATTTATTATTAAGTGCACATCACAACGTTTCGACCTTAATTTTAGGTCCTTATCAAGTGATCTATAAATCATATGAAAAAGAACGAAGAACAATTATGGAGCCAACACAAGTTGATGGATTTTTTCGAATGATCTCAAGAAGGTTTGGTAATGACTATACAACTCTACTTAAGTCATGGATCAACAACAGGAAAAAAATTTTTTCCGCGAATCAACAATTGATCTTCCTATTGCGGTGCAGAAGGAGGTCGATTCTGTATCTAAAATCTAGTGAAAATGCTAAAAGTGAGCGGTTGGCGCGATTCAATAACTTTCATCATGAAAATGAAATGAGCCATGAGCCATCTCACGGGAGTTCGTTCGACAAGAAATTTCTTGTCGAATGGTGAAATTCGAGAATGAAAGACTAAGAGATAGAGCGAGAGAAAAATCATAGACAGCGTCGTGACGCGTCTTTGACAGTTTATAAAAGGTTAAGTGTCGTTGCTTTGTTTACAGTTTTCATCGTCGTGTTCATGTTAACATTTCGTCCATTAAAGAACATTAAAGAATTATAATAGTTAATCGAAAATTTGTACTTCCGTTTATTTCGTTTTTGTCATTGTTTTGTGGATCGCAGTCCTCACGCGCCGTTTACAGTTGTTGCACACATTACTTTTTGTGTGTGCTTTTATAAATAAAAGCTTTTATGAATATAAATATAATTATATTCTTTTTGGACTAAAAAGTATAATTATATTTTTACTTATTAAAAGCTTTACAAACTTTTCTTTCTCTCTTTTTAATTTTTGACGAAAATTATTTTTATCTCTCATTTTGTATATATAACTCTAAATATATATATCTATAATGTGTTTGTAAATGTCATCTATTTTAAGTTTAACAATATTGTTTATTAAATCTAATTGACATTAATAACGCCATAAAATTTTATTTTACTATATTGTTATACAGGGTGTTGAAAAAAAAGAGTAAAATATTTTAAAGGGATTTAGTATGCTTCAAATAAGTTAAACTTAGTAAACATGGGTCAGTAAATAAGTCATTTTCGAGATATTTGCAATATCTCATATAACTTAACCTACCTATAACTTAATTTAATTTCCCTATATTCACGTGAATATTTCTTCATGGAGCAATGATCCCGATAATCATAGCAACGAGTTGACCTAGCAACAGTAAACAGTAAACATGTCTCAATATAAATGCTTGTTTGCAATAATCCGCTCTGCCGTTTGCAAATAAACACGGGTCAACAAATGCGGTCTTAGTTAACAAGTTCGATTGCACCACGATTTTCAATAATTATGGCTTTTTACACCAATCCAGAAATGGCAGACATGCATTATGTATGGTCGTGTTAACGATAATGCCTTAGAAGCGCGTCGTCTGTATGCTCAAAATTTTCCAAATCGCGAAATTCACATGCTATTGTTGAATCGAGGCATCAACAGCGTTTTAGCCTAAACGTCTGGTTAGGTATTTTGGGAGATGGACTCATAGGCCCCGTTGTTTTGCCAAATCGGTTAACTGGCCCAGCATACCAGAACTTTTTAATGAATACATTGCTTCCACTACTCGAAGATGTCCCACTAAATCTTAGAGCTGCGTCTTGGTTCATGCACGATGGCGCTTCACCTCATTTTTCATTGGCTGTTAGAGAATATCTAAATCAAATGTATCAAGAAAGATGGATAGGATGTGGAGGTCCGGTTGCATGGCCTCCTAGATCTCCCGACCTAAACCCGCTTGACGTTTTTATTTGTGGCTATTTAAAGAGTTTAGTGTATGCAAAACCAATCAATAATTTAGAACAATTAGAAAATCGTATACAAGAAGCCTGCGTTACAATCAGAATGAAACCAGGTATGTATGAAGGAACACAAGATTCTTTTTTGCGAAGATGGAGGGTCTGCATAAACATGGAAAGAGATCATTTTGAGCATCTTCTTTAAGATAAAGTAAAATATGAGCTGTTATTTTTTTGCACAAATTATAATAAAAATAAAAATTTAAAACAAAAAATAAAAATTATTAAAAAAAAATTTAAAAAAATCTTAAAACGATTTATTTGCGGACCCATGTTTATTAAGACTTTTCGACTTGTTTTTGGGCATACTAAATCCCTTTAAAATATTTTACCCTTTTTTTCAACACTCTGTATAAAAAAATTTCTTTGTTTACTTATATACAAGGTGTCCCAGACCTACCGTACCACCTGTTAATGGCAGACTCCTGAGATGATTTTGAGACAAAAATCCTAATGCCAAAATGTCCAGAGTGGTGTAGTTTTTGAACGGGAAAGGTTCAAAGGTCACCAATCAGATCGCTACAATTTCGCGCGCTTAGGGACATCCCGCCGATGGGGCCCCACGAACAACGTGTAACACACGGCACACGACACATATGACAAAATCCACTTTATCCCATCGCGTACTAATCGCGTTCGCACGACCGATGAATATCGGGACGATTGTAACTTCGAAATTGTACGGGAAATACAATACGCGTTGAACTGTCAAAGCACTCGATTGAAGCAAGCCACGGACATTCTCATATGTGATTACTAAAAATTACTGAAATCAATATTACTGAAAATCAATATCAATATGAAGATCGGTACGAAGTTCGGTCTGCTGTGTGTAACGTTGTTTATAAAATGGATTACACGCCGATTGAGTATTTTGATATACTCGTTATTTATGGCGAATGTGAACAAAATGCCCGCCGTGCCGCGCGCGAGTATAACATTCGCTATCCGGAGCGCAGAAGGATCAGTCACAATGTAATCATGCGATTGCTGTATCGCGTGAGAGAGACAGGATTCTTGGTACCCAACAGACAACTCAACGCTGTCGTCGAACGTCGCGCTCGTACAGTGCAGAACGAAGAGGCGATCTTACAAACTGTGAACGACAATTCGGATATAAGTATATACGAATTGAGCCGGAAGTTTGAAATATCAAAAAGTACGGTTCAACGCGTACTTAAAGAAAATAGATATCACGCATATCACTACACAAAGGTGCAGCATTTATTGCCCAGAGATTATGCGGCGAGAGTGAGATTTTGCACGTGGCTACTGAATGAAGAAGAAAATCGACCAGGTTTTGTAAATGATATAATGTTCACTGACGAATCATACTTCACGTGCGATGGCATCTTCAACACACACAACGCGCGTATATGGGCAAATATGAATCCGCACGGATATCATATAAGAAATTTTCAATATCGGTTCGGGATAAATTTATGGGCTGGAATATTGAATACCTCGATAGTAAGTTGAGATTTCACCAATCAGATCACCTAATAAATTGTGCAGGATTGTTTCTTCGCAAATTGTTTCTCACATGACAATTTCAGATCAGTCCCTTTGAAATGCCTGCAAGACTAACCGGAAATGATTACGCGAATTTTTTACGAACAGACATGTCGGAATTGTTAGAAAATGTATTTCTGGAACAACGACAACAAATGTATTTTCAACACGACGGAGCGCCACCTCACATATCTCTACGTGCTTGTCGTGTGTTGAATGAAAGATATAGGAACAGATGGATAGGCCGTGGAGGTCCGATGCATTGGCCAGCAAGATCACCGGATTTAACTCCTATGGATTTTTTTTATGGGGTACCATCAAACAATACGTATATCGGGAACGCATCGACAATCACGAGGAATTAGAAGGACGAGTTATCGAAGCGTTCGCGATCGTGACGCCGGAGATGCTGCGTAACGCGCAGCAGAGTTTGCTTCAACGTGCGCGATTGTGCATCCAATGTGACAGTAGACACTTCGAGCATCTCCTGTAACAAGTACGCGACGTTGCTATTCTCTTAACCTATTATTATTTTCATGTCAGATTTGTCATTCACAGTCCGCAAGATCGCTTCCTCGTTCTGCATCGTACGAGCGCGACGTTCGACGATGAGCTGTCTGATGGGTACCAAGAATCCTGTTTCTTTCACGCGATACAGCGATCGCATGATTACATTGCAACCGATTCTACTGCGCTTTAGATAACAAACATTGTACTCGCGCATAGCACGGCTTTACGTTTTATCCACATTCGGTGTAACTAGCGTTTTGTTCATTAATGTTCTTTTCATTGCGTTCATTATCATAATTCTTTAAATAAACTAATAAAGATGTTATTTGATAATTCTTTAAATAAACTATAAAGATGTCATTTGATAATTTCTAAAGAAATTTTTTTTAGTTATAAAGATATTTTGCATTCGTATCGTCAGTTTCTAATCAACACATTATACATAACAGACCGAACTTCGTACTGATCTTCATATTGATATTGATTTTCAGTAATATTGATTTTTAGTAATCACATGTGAGAATGTCCGTGGCTTGCTTCAAGTGACTGCTTTGACAGTTCAATGCGTATTGTATTTCCCGTACAATTTCGAAGTTACAATCGTCCCGATATTCAACGGTCGTGCGAACGCGATTAGTACGCGATGGGATAAAGTGGATTTTGTCATATGTGTCGTGTGCCGTGTGTTACGCGTTGTGCGTGGGGCCCCATCGGCGGGATGTCCCTGAGCGCTCGAAATTGTAGCGATCTGATTGGAGAACTTTTTCAAAAACTACACCACCCTGGACATTTTGGCATTAGGATTTTTGTCTCAAAATCATCTCAGGAATCTGCCATTAACAGGTGGTACGATAGGTCTGGGACACCCTGTATATATAGAATGCTTTTTTATTTAATTTATTCAAGTCCAAATTATATACAAAAACATATTGATTCCAACAAATATATATTTACTAATAATACATAAATATTGTTTTCTAATGAATAATCATGTTTCTGTTATCTTATTATTTATTATGCAAATGTTTTATTTTAAAATGTATTTTTTAAATTAATGCTCGCGCACAAGCATTTTGAAAAAATCTGAACATGACTAATTGATGTATTCTATAATTGTGTTGTAGCGCCGAAAAAAGGAATTTATTCGCAACAGTTGTAAAAGCTGTTTTTTAAATGGTGAACCTTCAAACATTTGTGATTATTATTTTAGGTACAGTTTCTGTACGTACAAAACGTTTTTCCCCACACTAGCAAATCTAGTGATTTCGTATTTTCACTTCGTATTTTCACTACGTTACAGAATCGCGCGAACAAGTTCACGTGAGATGAAAGTGCGAGAAGTGAGTGATCTCACTTGAGTTACAGAATCAACTCTCAGATAATCGGTGACATAGAGCAGTGGGTGTCGGCGAGTCTGGATGAGAAAGAAAAGAAGCTGGATTATAATATATGTGAGAAGATGTTGGACCGCGTGTTTTCGCAGTGGTACCACGGGGAACCCGAAGGATGCCTGACTTTCAAAGAATATTGCAACAATTTCACACGTTGGGACACAAGTGGTGGCGCACTAAAAGTAAACTTGTATGGGACCGATTATAGATCAAAGTGGGCATGGTCAATCGCACACGCTACAGATCAAAACACAGGCGACCTAAAGCATAATTACGACCTTTATGCTCAAGCACAAAAAGAACACACAAGTACTATAGCATTAAAGGAAGAGCCAGCCAAAACCGGGGAAATTATAACCACATTTATGGCATCCTATCTACGACAAAGCTCTCTTATGTATCTGGGGCAAACCGAGAATACCTAGCCCCGTAGCCTAAAGTACATGGCAGGGTAAATTCGAAAGGATGGAGCCAAGATGGTATGGATCAATCGATGGAGAACGATTTGACCACTGCATTCCGAAGGAGTTCATCATTGGAATAGTAGCCCGGTTGGGTAATCTGGACAGCGAGACACGTAAAACAGGGAGGAGAATACGATATCCAAACTACTGTTTTCACCCCGTGCGGTCCGGACCGTTTACGGGTAAGTAAAGATACGCGCTTTTCCGCATACTTGGAACAAGCATTAGTAGCCAAGAGAATATAAGTACACACCATAATAGTTAGATTTTTGGCTATCTAAACTGAAAATTGGTGGAAGGAGATGAGCAGTGAGCGGAAGCTCATTCAGTACAATGACATCTATATTGACGATTCAAGCGACAGTGAAGAATTGCATTGGGTGGCAGATCAGCCCGTTACAGGAAGTAGGATCTCAAGTGGGCAACCTACAGACAACACCATCTGGACAGGACAGCGCCAACAAAATTGGTTGCAAATCCCAATCCTATACGTCCTATACGTGGGATTGTTTATATCGATCTTATGTTGGTGGAGTGTACATCACAGAACAAACTGTGGCACAACCAACTAGGATAACAAAGAAATGAAAAGACGTACCAACAGATGGAAACGAACCAACCGCAGCGGAGTTGGCAGCAGCTTCAGAAGTCGACAGGACATTGTACAAGCGCGGGCTGAACATCTTTGTCAAGGGGAAAGGTATAATGACACGGAAGCAGTGGTAGAAGACACAAGAAGCACAGCCAAGGTACGGCGCGTGGATCTAAAACAACTGGACCCACCTTTTCTCAGGATACTGCTACGAATACTGAGTCAGATAGGACACTATGATCTTCAAACCCGGACACTGATTTTTCTATTCAGATATAAAACCCGTAAGATGCGTAGCCATATCAGTTCTACGACATGCAAACGTGAAACCGAACCTATTCCATACAGTCCCTAATTTCAGGCATTGGCAGAGAAATTAAACGAACCTGCACAGACAGCAGTGCTTTCGGCCATTGTCAGAAGCCCAAAACGTGAGAGATGCCACCACACTAACCTCTCCAGTTAAAGCATTGATTTGCGTCCATCAACTTGATACGAGTAGGCTGCCATAATTCGCGCTGCGTCTATGCAGATGAGCGTTGCACAGGAATTTTACGCATGTGATCCGATACCATATCGGTTTGTTCGGAAACCAACCTAGTCTCGTCGCGTGGAAAGGGAGGCGTTCGAGGGCGCAGAGGCTCTCGAATTCAGTACCTTGATGGAGTGGGCGTATAATGTTTTTTATTTATAAAGACTATTTTGCTTTGAGTCATATGAGGAGGAAGAAAGATGGTGAGGTAAGTATACATATATATATATATATTTATATATTGTGACGTTGCCGTCCCGACGCGCGTCCATCCCACTCTAATCGCGGGGCAAGGGCTGAGCGGCCACGCCACGCGAGAGAGTAGGAGAGCCAAACCAATATTCCGGAGAGACGAATGCGATAGAGCGACAATTATTGTAATTAATTCGCGTTTATTTTTATGTATCGCGGGAGCCTTGTTGCGAGGATTTCGATATTAAGGAGAAGTATCGGGAAGGAAAAAAGTCTAGACAACAATCCGGGAACTACATAGGACACAGGCAAAAACAGACAAGCCGGGGAAATAATATTTGCCGAGGCCGTCCTAGCAAGGTCGCCGTTAACGGACGGAAAGCGTGGATCCTCGCGAGCACCCAGGACCGCATAGCAGCGGAGCGAGAAAGTCGCCTGGAAAAGCGGAAGAAGAAATCTCCACGCTGCCGTCTGGCAAGGCAGGACCGGAATTAAACGAACAGCTTCACGGTCACGCTGCCCAGCGTTCGAATCAGTCTTAAAAATAAGGCTGCCAGCCGCTAATAATACGATAGTCGAAAATTCGCGATCCGGGCGCCGTAGCCCTACCTACGGCCTTGAATAAGCCGAGGGGCGGCGATATATCACGCGACGACGTAATTGGGTCAACGCGCGCACCCCCGTTCGCGCAGGATTGAGTCGCGATATCGACCCGAAGGAATAGATCCTTCACTCTCGTGCGGATTGTCGATCGTGTTGGCGTGCCCGCTCCGGTGCCCTGCTGAGATCCAAAAGACGATATCGTGGTTGTCGAAGGGCCTTGAAGTTATCGCGAAGGAAGCCGAGTGAGCAGGAGATCGATTTACGACCGGTGAGGCTACCCGTGTTATACTTCGCGAGGAATTGTATACGGTAATATCCGAGTCTCGACCGCTCTGACGCTGTCGCGAGATATTGGTGCATTTTTGGACGTTTGTGTGGGCTTGGCCTTTCTTATCTTTCGCGATTTAGTGTTAGCAAGTGATCGACGTCAAGCGGCGAGAGCTGCGAGACTGTAGTCCTTTAATTGATTCGCGAGAAGTAATCGTCTCTCCGGGATCCGGTCGGGTATTGCGTATCGTATATCTTTCGTTGTCGCGTCTCCGTAATTGCGTTTGTTGTATAGTAAACGACGTATCGTAGTCTCGTGTGTCTCGGTAGTATGCGAATTAAGAATCCGATGTATATCGTGTGAGCGTAAAGTGTGTAAATAGCGAACCGAATATCGCGAGCGAGAGAGCGTGCTTAGCTCGCGAACACCGGTGAGCGCGAGAGCGAGAGAGAGGACCAGTGCGCGCGCGAGGGAGAGAGAGTAAGCGGTATTGCTGCCGCCCGACGGATATCGATTTTGCCGTCGTAGATTACGCGTTATTTTACATCACCGCTTTTGTCGCGAGATTCTCGATCCTTCTTCTAGTATGTCGTGCCCGTACTCGTCTCTCTCGCTATTGCTTGGAAGTATCGCTTCCTGGAAACATTTTGTTAATTAGTCGTTAAACGAACGAAATTGTGTTACTCGCGTAGGTATTACGGCCGCGCTATTGTTATTCGATCCGTCACATTCCGATCCTTATACTACGATTATTAATGTTGCCGCCGTGTTAATGATTCCGTGTGATATTGCATGGCCGAAAAGTTATGTTAATTTCGGTCGCGGTAATTCAATTTTCGGTTTATGATTTTTGGGTATCGGGTTCGCTTATTATTATGTTCTACTACTTCAGTAATCATTCTGGTTTTCTGTTATTATCATTGGTTACAATGTCGCCCTGAATTTTATTATTGTATTGTACAGGATGGGGAAAAATTATTGGTCAAGCTTTTGCCAGTCGATTCTATTCGCCGAGATCGCCAACATTGCATCATAAAAATGGTGCTGCAAAATTAACTTTCAAGGTCATTTTCAATGTCAAATTTTTTTATTGGCTTAGTCGATTCTACTCGTCAAGCTGAACAAAAATCTCAAAGGGACCATATGCCGGAAATATTTCATAGAGAAATCTTCGTTTGAAGTTTTTTTGCCTGAAATTTCCAAAAAATCGATTTTTATGTACTAAGATATTTTGTATTTTATGTCAAAATATTGTAAACTTCAAGCCTTATAACTCGAAAAGTATTTAATAAAAAATAACTTAATAATAGTGTTTTGGAAAGCTCTCGAGGTAAGCTACAAAAATATGTAATGAAAAATAGGGGGTTCCGTTTAAAAAGTTCAAAGTGATTTTTATGTGACCTTGACGGTGCTATTCAAGGTCATACTGATATTGCTACGTAATGCGCTACTTGAAACCCTACAACTTTTGTCTGAAACATTTTTGTCTGCCGCGCTCAGTTTTCGATATAATCGACTGATACGGGTGGTCTGAGACACCCTGTACACACATGCATTCTTGTATCCATACTTAAACGCAAAAAAAATAA
The DNA here is from genome assembly GCA_949152495.1 of Lasius fuliginosus. NCBI lineage: Eukaryota > Metazoa > Arthropoda > Insecta > Hymenoptera > Formicidae > Lasius > Lasius fuliginosus. The sequence goes on along the minus strand of OX424454.1, from coordinate 12,952,582 downwards.
AAAATTATTGTATATTGCGACGTGCTTTCTCGTCCGTTCTGAGCTCAAACGGGGAATAAGCGGTTGTCGACAAAAAAAAAGAATAATCAAAGTCAATTGAACGGTTATATTGATTACGCGGGGAACTCGGTTTTAAGGCGTTCCGCGCGTACCGCAGCGGACTAAAGGCCTTGTGTTACACGAAACACGAAATAGACTAAAAGTTGGGCGCCAGACGCGATCTTGCACGCGTCAATTCGCGACAAACGATATTTAACGCGAAATCCGGGCCGACGAGCCCGCTACGGGCCGGTTAGCTCTCCTAATGGTAGAGGGGCAGGGAGGTGTTGCCGCGAAATTATTAAATCAGAATAAAATACGCGAAACTGGCAGAATTAATTTACCGTATTACCATACTCGGCAGATCGAGACACAAACACAAAAGAATAGACGCGAAATGATACTGGCAAAAATAATATAATTTTTTATTAGATCTCAATTAGATTAAAGAAATTAGAGTGAATATTCTGATTGGTTGATTGTATTACAAGGAATGAGAAAAAGATATTAGGTTGGCGATTATGGATAGTTATCCCGCGAAGGGAATTTACATGACAATAGTAACGCAAGACGTTTGTCAGAGGTCCGTATGATTTAGCCCAGTATAATAAAGCAACTTCGGTGAACTAGGCATTCGATAATAATAACAGAGAAAGAATTGTGAATAAAATTAAGATAAGACATTAATAAGAGAGACCGCTAGAAAAATCTTACACAGGCAACTGATTCCTCGCGAACAAAATTAACTTAACGTTTCAGCGATGAGATATCACACGATATCCATTATACGACGGCAACATTAATGAATTCGATACAAAGATCTGGATGTGGCGGCTTGAGTTCGATATCGTTAGCGCGAGGTTAATTCATACGATAGCGACTAAATTCCGGTCGTTTTACGACCCGTTGGCTAATTAGCTCAACGTTTCCGGGCGAGAGAGACGGGCCCGAGCACGCCCTACTGGAAGAAAGATAGAGAATCTCGCGACCAAAAGCTTAGATGTAAAATAACGCGCAATCTACGGCGGCGAAATCGATATCCGTTGGCCGGCGGCACGACGGCTTGCTCTCTCTCTCGCGCGCACAGGTGTTCGCGTGCGACGCACGCTCTCTCGCACGCGATAGTATGTTCGCACGTTACGCACGCCATACACTCATACAACACCATTCAGATTATTAATTTACGCGCTAACAAGACTCACGATACAACGATGGACCGAATATCACACGACATACGCAATTACACACACGCGACAACGAACAATGCGCGAAGCAATACCCGACCGAATCCCGGAGAGACGATTATTATTCGCGAATCAATTACAGGACTACAGCCTCGAAGCTCTCGCCGCTTGACGTCGGTCGCTCACTAAATCGCGAAATATCAGTCGGACAGAACCCACCAAAAACGCCGAAAATTCACCAAAAGCTCGCGACAGCGTCAGAGCGGTCGAGACTCGGACCTTATCAAACGTAATTCTTCGCTAAATATTACACGGGTAGCCTCACCGATATCAAATCTATCTCCTGGTCCCCGGTTCCTTTCTCGATAACTCGTCTTTTCTCCTCGTACGATCACTCGACCTCGACAGGGCTTCCGAGCGGGCACGCCAACACGCTTGACAATCCACACGAGAGTGTAGGATCTATCCCTTCGGGTCGATATCGCGACTCAATCCTGCGCGAACGGGGGTGCGCGCGTTGACCCATGAATTACGGCGTCGCGTGATTTATCGCCGCCCCTCGGCTTATTCAAGGCCGTAGGTAGGGCTACGGCTCCCGGATCGCTAATTTACGACAACATATTTATTAGTGGCTTGCAGCCTTAATTTTTAAGACCTATTTGCACTTGTAGCGTGACTTCGAAGTGGCTCGTTTAACTCCGGTCCGGCTTCGCTAAGCGGCAGCGTGGAGATTTTTTCCTCCGCTCATCTGGGCGACTTTCTCGCTCCGCTGCTATGCGGTCCTGGGTGTTCGCGAGGATCCACGCTTTCCGTCGGTTAACGGCGACCTTGCCCGGACGGCCTCGGCAAATATTATCTCCTTTGTTTGTCCGTTTTTGCTGTGTACGATTTGGCTCCCGGTTTTTGTCGAGACTGTTTCCTCCTCGTTACCTTTCCTTAATATTGACAGCGAAATCCTCGCAACAAGGCTCCCGCGATATATAAAAAAGAATATAAAATAAACGCGAATTAATTTATAGTAATTGTCGTTCTATCGCATTCGTCTCTCCGGAAGTTCGGTTCGGCTCTCGTGCCCTCTCGCGTGGCGCGGCCGCTCAGCCCTTGCCCCGCGATTATGGTGGGATGGACGCGCGTCGGGACGGCAACGTCACATCATATAAAAAATATTATTTATTTGATATTATCCTCCAATTTCTGGCGCAGGGATAGAAATAGTGAAGAAACCAGGAATCAACCCGGAGGATTGGAAAGCAATAACAATGCCATTCGACACATTTGTGGCACTTGCGAATAATACTGATTATTCAACACCGGTGGTTGGCTTTACATACGGAGGCATGGATGTCAACTGGACAGCAGTACCAGTCCCAACTAGATTATTAGGACAGAGCCATCTATTGGCATATATATATATATTCCTTCTTGTCATCAGATGGTTGGAGCGGGACATGTAATTACACAACCTTAACGGGTAGAAAGGGTGCTAATGACGAAATGTACACAATGAACGAAACGTACATACCAGTTGTGAATAGCGTAGATCTGCCCGGTGTGAAGAGTGTGTTTGGTGTTGGTAGATGAGACGTCGCATAGCTGTACACCTAACATCAGAATGGCAATGGACGACGTTTCGATATTGATACCTACATGGAAGAGTATCAATGAAGTAGTGCCAGTCGGAATCTGGTCCATATGGGAACATTTTTGGAATTCCAATAATATACCTGACATACGACGGGATACTGTCATGGCACATGCAGAGGTATGCACCAGACTTGGAGTTAATGATGCATGCGGTGTAGCTCTGGCTATTACCGCAGAGTTGTATGGTTAATGGTATAGTGGGATGGCAGCTGAGAGGAAAGAGGATAAACCGGGGTTTGGACATACGATGTATCTGTGTTGGACAAAACAGGAATGATTTGTCTGCCTGGTCTAAATTGAATGTTCTACTTTTCATCATCCCTGATCCTGGTCAAAAACCAGAAAATGGGTCCGGTGGGTCGTGTGGCGGCAGTGCCCATTTGCCAATCATAAAATCTCACTTTGGCAATAGAATAACGTTGTTCGTAAATGGCCCCTGACAAACACTGCAGTTTTGCCGGCTACATGAATAGGGAGTGTGCTAAGTTCACACAATTTCATGAAATGGACGATTAGTGATTGGCAGTTTTATCCATTTTTGTCTTCCTCGTCGTCGATGTACATTTCTGCAGCCATTCGATTTTGATTAGATTTCGTCATATTTTACCGCATACTACGTCTGTGTCAAATTTCATGGAATTAATGACTTCATCAAACAATGCCCACTTCGATGCCAAACAGTCGCTGGAAAATAAGAATTGCATATCTCGTTCAGTTTAAGCAATATTAGCCTGTAACACTTTTTGTGATTCACTCTGTATATAAACAGGGTGTCCCAAAGCACCCTATACAACGCTCGTGAGGAGGCAGAACGGATCCAGATGAACTTTTTTGTTCATCTGGATCCGTTGGACTTTTTTGTCCAATACCATTTTGCTAAATTCGCAAAAGTTATTGCGTTATTAATTAAAATATCTGAGCTAATGAGCGCGTGGAAAGCGGTAGGCCGGAATCAATAGGCATGTAAGATGGATATAGGTAAGTATATGAATCGAAAACTGCTGGTCAATAAAGATTTAATAAACGTCGATAAATTTTGATACAATTGTCGGTGTAATAAATGTCAATAAAATTCATTATTCCCGTCGTCGAATACGGGAAATTTTAGACAAAATTTTAGAGAAACAGGATTTTTTCTGGCGCAACATCAAAACCATGTTGATGTACCAGTACGTCGTCACATTAATGACGACGAGGAAGTACTGCATGCATTTGAAGAAAATCCGAGTAATAGTGTACGCCGTGTAGCTCATGCACTTGTACCACGATCCATGGTGCATCGCATTTTGCAAGAGAATGGGTTGCACCCATTCCATTTTCAACGTGTGCAACGACTTCTTGCACGAGATGAAATACAGCACATCCACTTTTGCAAAGGTATATCATTTTTTAAATTACAGTTTTTCTTCGATATTCAAGGCACTTTCAGCATTCGATAACCATTAATAAAACATGCGCAGGGTTCCTCGCACAATGTCGGCGAGATGCTTCATTTCCCGACCGTATCTTGTGGACAGATGAGGCCACATTTACACCAAATAGCGTATTTAATTCTAATAACTTCTTGATCTGGCAAGATGAGAATCCTCACGCTATTTGTCAGTGCGCCTTTCAATATCGCTGGTCGATAAATATATGGACAGAAGTAATTGCGAACAGAGTGGTAAATATTCTTGTAAATTAAAAAATCTTTTCTCTCGCACTGTCCTTGTAACGTATCTATTGGCGATTTTCAGATCGGCCCATATTTTCTTCCGCCATATCTCAATGGACAGACGTACGCGGAGTTCATTGAGAATGAATTGCCACAACTTTTGGAGGACGTTCCTATTCGCGCGCGGGTAGCGCTCATTTTTCAGCACGATGGAGCTCCCGCACATTATTCCTGTCGAGTATGGGAAATTTTAAACGCGCGTTTTCCGGACAAGTGGATGGGTCGAAGTGGACCGATTATTTGCCCGCACGGTCGCCAGATTTAAACGTACTAGATTACTTTCTTTGGGGCTATGTAAAAGCTTCAGTCGAGTACTGTCGTGATGGTACCGAAGATGAGGTACGCAAAGCTATTTTAGCGTCCTTTAATACCATTACGCCGGACATAGCGCACCGTGTGACGCAACAAATAACTCGAAGAGCCGAACTCTGCTCACAAGCACGAGAAAGACACTTTGAACAGTTATTGCATTAAATTTTGAGTGGATTAGGCCTACTGGGGAAACCACTTAAAAAAACGCGCCAAGCTATCTACCTCAAGGTGGTGTGGAAACGATAGCGTTTCCTTGCCACGAAATAATTTTATTTCGGACAGATATGAGTAGAACCATCTCAAGCAGAACACAACGATTACACGTTGTAATCGTTACCTCATTAAATTTACACGATAGATTCTTTACGTTTCTTTTTCATAAATATCTGATTTTCAGCACCCACAATTCTAATTTTGTTTCTTATCGTGTTGTATCGTAGTTATGAATCCTACATTGATGAAAGATTACCGTAAATTCACGATTGATTCTCGATCGTTTCCTTTCGTAAGTATATTATTTGCAGCATCAAATTCTCTTTCTTATTGTTCTCTTTCTTATCTTTCTTATTGTTTCCTTTTCCACGAAACGTGAATTAACGGAAGTCTATCATGATTAATATTCACGAGTGATACTTTATGTTCTCCTTTTGCAAGTATCTTAGAGAATTACGACGCGCGAGATATTTAGCCATGTACTATACGATCTTTGTAATAATGCGATAGAAAAATATCCACTCTAACAACTTTACAATAGATTACGATGCACTTTCTATTTTATAGAGATCAATGTTATGTCAAGTATCGTTGGTACACGTTGGTTGACAACGTAGGGTTTTCTTTCGTAATTATACGATAGACAACTCCCGAATTTTTCCTATCGTTAATACATCATTGATTACGACAGATTTTCTGTGATTTATTTACGATAGACTCCAACAAAACGACAAAACACGATAAGTCTCCATAGGTATTTTATCATATTCCTACGATTGAATACTCTCCTAACAGGAAACGATAAAGAATGATAGAAAACGATATCATTTCTTTCAGATTCGATATAGTGAAGCGATGGATTACGAGCATGATCTGAGCGAGAGGTGTAGTCACGCAGCGAGCGGCGAGCGACGCGTGATATTTGTTGCTAAAAGACGTAAGCAAATAAGCCATTTTACATGCCTACTGATTCCGGCCTACTGCTTTACACGCGCTTATTAGCTCAGATATTTTAATTAATAACGCAATAACTATTGCGAATTTAGCAAAATGGTATGGGACTTTTTTGTTCATTTCGATCCGTTCTACCTCCTCACAAGCGTTGGCACGGGTGCTTTGGGACACCCTGTATACATACCACCAAAAAAAGTATCTTTGCTACAACTGCCTTCCATTCACATGTTTTCATGTGAAAAAAGACATTTATTATTATCCATTTCTATTTCTTCTTATGAAGAATACTATTTTCTTTACTAATTTCTTAGACTATATATATATATATATATATATGTGTGTGTGTATATATATATATATATATGCGTGTGTGTGTGTGTGTGTGTGCCTGCATGTAACTTTATAATATGTTAAACATAATACATTTAACAATAAGTAAATATATATTATACACACATTCATTCTTTAAAATCTTACTAACTCACATTCATTTATATTGGCTGCGTTCAGCAGATATAACAGCTTTGCAACTGTTCAACTTTTATAAAATTTGTGAATCTGATTGATGTACAGTGATGCCAGAAATGAGACGTGGCGTAGCCCCTTGTATTACTGTTGTCACTTGTCTATATCAACCACCTCCTCTTATATTTAAGTAATAACACTGACCAGGATTCCAAAAATCGTCGTAAACAATGCGTGCGATTCTCTTTCTCAGGAATACAAGCGCCAAACCAGTGATGTCAGAAATAAAACGCGGCCACGTCGAAACGACGATGGAGGGGATACGCACACAAAGAAGAGCCACGTCCGTGTGCGCTCAGCGCCACTCAGCGCCGGCGTTTCTCAACCACGGGCGCGAACACAACTCCCCGATTCCCGCCGCCCCACCGGCCGGCCCAGCCGAGGAACCCGATGTCATTCGAGAACGTTTGGAGGAGGCGTACGAGCTCGTACGCATAAATCTGGCCCGCGCGTTCCAACGTCAGGAAAAGTATTATAATCTACGACGGAGAAATTGGAAACCAGAAGTAGGAGCATGGGTATGGAAAAAAGATCACCAACTGTCCAGCCGAGCCACGAGTTTTAACGCGAAACTCGCCTCGAAGTACATCGAACCGCTCGAAGTTCATCGGATAATTTCGCCGGTGATCGTCGATCTTCGGAGCCGGCGGGGAAAATGGTATCGGCACGTACATATACAAGATTTAAAAGACGCAAACAAAACGCCGACCATAAATAAAAATAACGACGACGAGGACAAGGGCGAACTTCCCCTTCTCGCCGACGAACAGAACAATGAGGACCTCGACGACTAACGAACCGAAGCCAGATCATTCGAAGCGACAATGGCATCGACGAACGACATCATTCGCTCCATAAACAAGTTACTCGGCGACCCCGAATATTGGACCGAGGTACTGGATACCTCACCCGGGACCTCGAAACCGCCACCGGATCCGGCCCCATAGCCTCTACCGCCACCACAATCACCAAGGGTTGGCACGGTGGTCCAACGGTCGGACCACGTAAACCGGAGAAAGCTGGAGATGCTGCTGCAGACGCCACCATCTCCGCCAAAATGACGGCCGAAAGCAACGACGAGCAAACCGGCCGACCCCGCACCAGCCGAACAGCCTCCTCCGCTATTAATGCCAGCAGGCCCGCTTCCGCCGCCACCAATACGAGTGCAAATCGAGCCAAACGTTATCGTTGAAATACCGCACTTTACGGTATACGTATCGCGGAAATAAAAAGGGCGTACTCCGCAGGGCCGATGGGTGTTACAATTCTTTTGCACCAGCGAATTACGATATCAAGATATAATGAGTAATCTGGCTCAAATTCAGCTACTACAACCAAGGGGGGGTGATGTAACGATCCCCCTCCCCACCAGACGATCGTTCTACCCGGCCGTCAATCCGCCGGAAGGCTGTCGCCCGGCGAACATCAGCCGGGCAAGGTGCAGCGGCGCTATGCGCCCTTTTTTAATTCGTATCATTGCGAACGGACCCGAACCGTTAAACGGGGCATCCGTATACAGGGCCGTCATTTCGGCGCGCTGAACCGCTCCGAGTTTCGTCGGAAAGACCGAGCGACGATCTCGTCCGCCGTCGCCGGGGCCGCCCGAACAGACCCAAACCTGACCGAGCGGTTGACAGTTGTGCTGTAAATTAACGCTGAAACAATCGGGCCCCCACAATTACTTCCGAATCTAACCAAACGGGTAATTTCGGAGTTAAAGAGAGCGGCCCGACGGGGCAATAATCACTCCAATTCCACATCATCTAGAGCTCGCACAGCGCCTAGCAGTCCGATCCAGAACACGCTCTCAGACGAGAAAAAGAGGTCGAGCGAACTCAGCCTCCGCCGAAGCGATCTCGGCGACTCTCTAAAAAGAGCTCCTTCGCCACCCGCGAATTCCGAAGACCAGGAGGTTGAGCGCATTCAGTCTCCGCCGAAGCGATCTCGGCAATTCGCCTTTCCTAGCCATCCTTTGCGGCGAACCCTTCTACGGATAGAAGAGATCTCTGCCGTTGATGAGTGCTCTCGTCCATCGCCGCATCCTTGGTACATCCCACAATATCAACGAGTTACGCGATATAGATCCGCGACCATCACCGCGAATTAGACTAACGCGCTTCTCGCGCCACACGCTCTCGCGCCACGGGCTCTCTCGCGCCCCGCACTCTCTCGCGTCCCGCGCTCTCTCGCGCCCCGCACTCTCTCGCGCCCCGCGCGCCCATCGCTGTCAGCCTACACGTGAGCTTTAAACGCCACAAAATCGCGTAAGCACGTGCCATCGGCACAATCCACATTCTGGAGCAAAAATATACACTGCGAGCTAAATCTTCCGCGACAAATGTAATATCGGTCGTTCAAATAAAGAGTTGCATACACGATCCGATACGGAATTCTCTTGCACGCTGTATATGTATTCACCGCTCGCATACACGTATACATCCACACCGTTCACGCATCTCTGGCACACGGCATACATATATTCACCACGCGCTTACACAAATACATACACGCCGTTCACACACCATAAAGCACGTTCACGCGCATGCATTGTTAAACACGCATACACGTACAAACACTGTAAATACGAACACACCCACACTCATGTCACATACTTGTACATGCATTCTAACATTAAATAAATATTTCCTTTTACTCTAACACCGTCTGTTGTCTCGCCAACCCTTCAATGAGCCCTGAACCCGACAGAGCGAAATCCGAGCCGCAGTCGCGAAAGTGGTGCGTTACATATAAATATTAATATTAATTATTAATAAACATAATATCAATAAATATTAACAATATTATAATAGATAAGCTCGTGTTATAAAACAAATAGATTGGTAACAATTAGGCCTATAACGAGCAATTATGGGTGTTTTCATAATAATTAACTTTATAATTATATAAAAAGAGTTACAAGATTCTTTAAGACGGAATGTTTCGATACTTACTTGTCTCTTCAGCTGTGAATGGATACATTTAAATTATGGATATGTCAAATTTTATTTTAAATGATTGCTAATCGCTGGTGTTTTTGACGCAACATTTTTGAGGCGACATCGTGTGTTCATTTCGTTGTTTGTGTAATAACTCACCCTGTGTAACGTGTGTTGGTGATGATATGTTGTTTGTCCGTATCATCGTGATGTAAAGTGTCAAAACTTTGTTTGTATAATTGTTATATTGTTAAAGTATTAAAAATTCTTGTCAAATGATAAAACTAGTCAAATTTTGAGTTATATATATTGTTTATAAGAATATTTGAATAAGTCAATTAACTTAACATTTTAGTATTGTTGACTATGGACGTTCGATACACATTTCCATCGTCCGTTCTGTCTTAAAGAATCTTGTAACTCTCTTTATATAATAATAAAGTTAATTACTATGTAAACACCAATAATTACTCGTTATAGGCCTATTTCTTACCAATTAATAAGTATTAATAAATATTAAACATTAGAAATTATTTTATTTCAAAACAAGGAAATGAACTAACGAATTATTCCTTATTTTTAATTCTGCAGTCCATTTCGTTTTCTTGTTTTGAAATAAAATAATTCCTAATATTTAATGTTTATTCCGAATATTTTCTGTATTGTGCACAGAGCCTTATTAAGAGGCCGCGTGCGCTATTAATTTTTTTCTATTTTAAATTATATATCGTGGTGTCATAGCATCGAGCGGACGTGTTATTAATTTGCGGTATTAACGATGTCTCAAAACCTGTGTCAAGAGATACGTCGTATTATCGGACAGTGGCAGGCGGGAGGAACAGTAGCAGAAATTGCTGCTGCTATTCCCTGCTCCGAAAAAACTGTCCGACGCTGGATAAAACGATTTATTGATAGCGGTGACCATACTTTGCACGATCACCGTCATAATAATCGTGATCCTAGTAAAACGAGGGCCGAAGAGGATGAGGCCCATCGTCGCCGCAGTTGCTGAGCAACCTTTCGGCTCTGTGCAGGAGGCCATCAACGCAGCGATCGTCCAGATATACGAGAGGATTACCCGGCGACGTCTCAAAGCAGCCGGGTATCACTGCTACCGTCCAACCCGAAAAATTATGCTGACTCCCGTCAATCGGGAGCAGAGAATCGCGTTTGCTTTGGAAAACCTGATGACGAGTCGTGAGGAATGGGAGGCAACGATCTGGACCGATGAAAAGGTCTTTGTATCGTCTGTCGAACGCCAACCCCACGTATGGCGTCAAAGGGATCAACGGTTGCATCCAGACCATGTGCCTCTCCACAGAAGTGGAAGGATTTCATGTGGCTGGATATCTGGCACTGCAATCGGTGAGCTGGTGGATATTCCCACACGCATGAACTCTGCGGAGTACATTCGCATACTGGAAGATGTTTTTCTTCCATCAGTACGCGCAATCTACCCCGTAGAGGAAATGCCAGATGTTATCCGATTAGTGCAAGATAACTCCGGAGTCCACACTTCGTGCGAAACACAAGCATGGTTTCGGAATCATTCGGAGATCCAATTGATCAACTGGCCTGCTCGTTCACCAGATCTAAATTTGATCGAGAATGTCTTGGCAAAAATGATTCGACGATGGGAATCAAGAAGAAAGAGGACGGTAGCAGCGTTGGTCAATCATGCGAGAGAAATCTGGGAAATCTTCGTCCAGACTATCTCCAAAATTTGATTCATTTAATACTCAATCGACTCAATCAAGTAACTGACCAAGTTCGGATATTAGACGGATTACTAATGAGATGCTTCCGCGCTTGACTTTCGAAAATCGGTCCTTTTCAGGGCCAATAAAACTTTCACACCGCGTATAGGAGCGCCTATAGGCGTTTAACTCGCTCGAAATGTAATTTACATATATATTGTGACGTTGCCGTCCCGCGCGCGTTCGCCGACTACCTCTCTAATCGCAAAGCGCGAATCGAAGGGCCGCGCCAAGCGCAAAATAGCGAGAACCGTGCCGCAGTCTTCAGAGAGGCGTTTTTGTTACCGTCTATTTCCGAGCTTTGGAGATTTTATTTTTATTTTTTTTGTGCGAGTAATTGATTACGGAGGCGCCATTTGGGCAAAAGAGAGAATATCGAGACACGGCCAAAGGAAATATTCGATGGAGATCGAGGGATGTCGAGCGAAGATCGAGACCAGAGCGCGCGGAGCACGGTGCTTTGGATCGCAAGCAGTCTCGCACAAAGAGACAGGACCGTGCCAGACGAGAATTTCTGTGGCGTTTCATAATCGCCAACGTGACGCAACCGATCATCGGATCGGACTTCTTATCCCACTACCATCTTCTACTAGATATGAAGAGACAAAAATTAATCGACGGAAAGACAGGACTTTCGACACCAGGATATAGGAGCAATAATAGCGTCTCTTCCGTGAAAACGATCCACGGAGAGACACGCTATCATATCTTGGCAAAGTTTCCGGGCATCACGCAACAAACAGGTTTACAAAAAGAAGTAAAACATAATACCAAGCATCACATAAAAACAACACCCGGTCAACCAGAGGCAAGTCATCCGCGCAGATTAGCACCAGACAAATTACAAACAGCCAAGACAGAATTCGACATGCTACTGAAGGAAGGCATCGTACAACCATCTAAAAGCCCATGGTCAACATCGCTCCATATGGTAGCAAAGAAAGGCAACGGATGGCGCCCCTGTGGAGACTACCGAAGGCTAAATGCGAGAACAATCCCGGATCGATATCCGATTCCACACATCGAGGATTTCCCACCAACGCTGCACCAGAAGACAGTTTTCACAACACTGGACCTGGTACGAGCTTATAACCAAATACCGGTACTAGAAGAGGACATACCAAAGACAGCAATTACAACACCATTCGGACTCTTCGAATTTTTATAATGCCATTCGAGCTGAGTAATGCCATTCGGGCTGAGTAATGCCGCTCAAACCTTCCAACGGTTTATAAAGGAGGTACTGCCAGTGATGCCAGAAAGGCCACGCTAGCAACACGCAACCGTGATGGGGAGAATGACGCACACAAAGCGAAAACCGCGTACGTGTGAGCTCGGCGCTTCGGCTAGCTTCGAGTAGTAGAGGAGGACAGATAGATTGTTTGCTGTCTCCTTCCTACCAAGCCGGCAACGAAGACGACGGGCGACACTGCTCGCTACTTGATACGCGTGACAGCGTTAAATGTTTCTTTACAGCCTTTTTGTATTAAATATATATATATATATATATTCTTATGCAAATGCTTTTATATGTGCAGTACATTGTACAGTATACTGTTTTATATTTATTTTTAAGTATACTTAAATAGAAAAATATTATTTATCAAAGTAATATAGCGTTAATATTAATAGTAACAGAAGCTTTAAAAAATATCTAATATATAATAATAATTATATATTTAACTTTACTGTTTTGTATACATACATATTTACGATACTATTACGACACACAACGTATACTGGCCACATATATACGTTTGTGTCGTTGACAGCTTAAAATGATAAACAAAATAATAAAGGGTGATTTTCCACACCCAAGAGGTACCACCAATGGCGCGTTAGGTTTTTTAACGTGGACCTTCGCCTGGAGACATATTACACACTATATTATATGTATAATATTCTCTATTATATGAACGAGAAAAGGATAAAGGAAAAATTAAGGTATAAATAATTATTCCCGGAATTAACTATTTTTAAACATATTTAATTATAAAAATTTAATTATAAAAATAATTTATAATAGTGGGGCCACTGCAGCCCCACGTATTTCGGCCGCCTCTTCCTCGGCCGCCTTTTCCTCGGTCGCCTCTACCTCGGCGCATCCATCCTCCGCCCCTGGTGCCACGCTGGTAATGCCAGCGGGCGCGAGATCGGCCGCCTGCTTTTTTTTTATTTGTGTCTGAAAAATACAAATAAACACAGATAAATAAACAATGAATGACAATATAACTATATATATTTTAACAAAAAAAATAATAAATAATATACCATTTTTGGCCGGCGGCTGCTCCTGCTGCTGCTGGGGCTCCTGCTGCTGCCGCTGTTGCAAATTTTGCAACTGCTGATGCAACAGTTGTTGCCTCTCTTCTTGAATTTGTTGTTGATGCAACAACTGTTGCATCAACTGCTGCAAATTTGCAGCGTTTCCATCGTCCATTTCTTCTATAAAAATAAAATATACATTATGTAAAAGAAAGAAGATAAAAACATAACGATTAAACTTTCTAACAAATACTAATAATAATTTGATTTACTACTTACGGGACATGATGGTTGTGCCGCAACGATGTTTCAAAGCGAACTGAAGCACTTGGTATTTTTTCATTTGTTTCGTACGCCGTGCATTTGTTTCGTATGCTGTTGACTGTTTCACGGCGCTTCTGTGAGATAATTTTGTTGCCTTGTACTTGCGAGTTAACGTATTTTACGTGTCTTTTAAAATCGAATTTACGTATATACGTGTCTTGTCAAATCTTGGTCCATCCAAGAAGCGGAGGTAATTTCGACTGTAAGTCCTAAATATTTCCAATTTCTTCATATTTTCATCTTTTCTTTTACTCATTCTTCTTTAATTCTTTGTTTCTGTATATTCTTTGTTGTACATAAAAATGTGTGATGAATTAAGAAAAAAACCTAAGCGAAGCTTTTCAGAAGATTGGCTTAGTGATGATAGAGTTAAATCTTGGATACGTAAAGTATCTTCTGATGATAGCTTTTACCATTGCATCATATGTAATAAAAATATTTCGTGCAACACATATTTTAAGACATGCGAATTCTGCGTGTCACAAAAATATTAAAGAAAATACTTCATCTTTATTAAATAATGAAAATAAAAGTTCATAAAAATATATCCAAAAAACAAATTTAAACAACAATGGCTAGAGATCGAATTATTTAAGCTATGGTTACGTGAAATATCAGATGATATTAATTCATTTTCTTGCTCATTTTGTAATAAATCTATGGCTGGTGATTTATTGCACATTTATCGTCACGCAGAATCCGAAGCACATATAAAAATATCTAAAGAAAAGAAAACAGAAACAAAGAACACGGATGAAGATATAAACATGATGGACGACTCACTTTTCGTTTGAAGAGCGAAAAAAATCAGCAGGAATTCGGTATGCCGCATTAATTGCTGATAAGAATATCTCGCATCAAACGGCAAAAGATATTCTCAGTTTTTTTCAACAAATAGGAAAAGATCCTAAAATGTTGAAAAGTATGAGTATGGGTCGAACAAAATGTAAAAATATAATATCGAATGTATTGGGTCCGGTTGAGACGGACCGTGTGGTCAACAGCATTCAAAATACCAGATTTTCCATTTTTATTGATGAAACGTCTGATATTTGTAATGAAAAATGGATGACGTTTCTTGTTCGGTTTGTTGATCCCGAAACATTAGACATTCATACGCAATTAGTTAAATTAATTAATATTGATGCGAGAAATAGCAGCGCCGAAAAATTATTTAATGCATTCAAATGTGAAATGTGAAAATTAAAAATTCCATTTTTAAATATCATTGACTTATCATGCGACAATGCGTCTGTCATGATAGGAAAACATCTATCATTTAAGAAAAAGTTAGAAGAACTTTGTAAAAATGTATTAACATTTTCATGTCAGTAGGTATTATTGACGGATTCTAATCCAGGTCCTCCGAGGGGAGAGCGGGGTGCGGGGGTATCTCTGTGGCGCGGGGGCTGACGTCATGCGGGCGGGGGACGCTCGGTTTCGACGAAAGGTAGGGGGGGGGGTCCTGAACATGATATTCGACCGTTCGTAAACAAATAGATGGAATTATCTTTTTTTTGATATTTTTTATGAAAATTTATGAGGGATCTTGGGTCCGACGCTGCGGTTATCGACGAACGTGTCAGGGCATAGGTTTTCGTAGGTTTAAACAAAAGTCTTCGCAAGGAGAAGGATAGGAGAGTGGAACAAGAGAATGAACCATTTTTATATTATAATAATTGTTTTATTTAAAAAATGTGGGTGTGTTTATTACAATGTGTGTGTGTGTGTGTGTCTTAATAATAAAGTATAAAAAAAATATATATAATAAAGTATAAAAAAATATATAATATAAAATATAAAAATATTCCGAGGGTGGGATCTCTGTAACAAAAATTCTCATTAATATTGAATAAAATTTAAATTAATTAATTTCATATAAATTTAAAAGAATACTTACAGTTCCAATTTTCCTCCTCATCATACGGCTCGAGGCCGAACAGTTTTTTAAGACTAAAGACGTCAATATAAGTCCATGGATATTTATCACAATATTCTCGATCCTCTGTGCTGTCACCCCATAGGGTGTCGATATTATTCCGCTCACAGCGGCGACACCATCTCACATACCGTCGATGGAGATATATGTGATGTTCAACATCCTCCACCAACTGAAATAACATAATTATTATATAAATATAATTATTATATAAATATAAAATATATATGTCAAAACACACGATAATACTTACGCGATTATTCAGCAAACTGAAGACGAAATTCATATATCTTGGTGAGAACATTTTAAGCACTTTTATTCTCTAACTGCACTGTGCAACGGTTTGAGACTTTGTGAGAGCACAATGAGTGGACATCCTCTCGGAAAAAAGATTTTAAAGTAGGGATGTATATCAGAAAGAGATGAAAACTAGAGAAGAAAAAAAAAACAAACCATGTTTTGCAGGTAGCGCAGGATCTTCGCGCAGTACCCTAACTTTATGATTATTTTCCCGTCCGATTTATCTCTCAGCGGGCCGCACTCGTCGCGTGAGAGAGAGAACGCGAGAGAGATAGCGCAAAGGAGAGGAGAGAGACGAGAGGAGGAGGAGAGAGACGAGAGGAGGAGGAGAGAGAGATGAGAGGAATTATTTTCTAAAAAATGAAATAAGCATTTTTAATATTAATATAAATGTTTAGTTTAATTTTTATGTAGACGTATCAGCGCCGATGTTCGGCAGCTTTGTGTCCTTGCTCCTCTGCCCCCCCCCTCCAGCGGCAAAAAATCCAGCGATAAGGGATGGAGATTATTTTTCTGAGATAAAACGCTCGATACACATCATATAAATACAGAGAGAAGTAAAGATTAGATGAAATATAAGGTGGATGGAAGCGCATCAAATCTTAGTACATGTTTTGAAAGCGTGTCAAACCATAGTACATGATTTGAAAGCGCATGCATCGGTGAAAAAGTATAGCGGTTACTTTGTAGTGTCTGAAAGTGTTGCTTGGGTGAAGAATGGAAATTAATAATTTCGAAGCAATATCGGATGAGTCGTCTGACGAAGATCACGCGTTGTCGGATGACAGTGATTATATTAGTGATCGCAGTGAGGACCTTACAGATTATGACGATAAGATAGTGCCTAATTCGCAAATCCTTGCGCTAAATGGACGTACAAAAGTTTGCGCCATATACTTTTACTATTCAACGGGTGGTGCTTTAGCTTTATGTGCTTCGTGTATGATCTCTATTCAAGACTTCGAGCACATGTATGCTGTTCGGAAGCATGTGATTAAATTATACGATGCAGTGGATGGTCGATACTGTGCAAATTGTAGGGATTCATTGTATATAATAATGTCGTGTAATATGTGCCCAGTTTGTACGGAATAAAAGTAGAAAAAAAAGAAAAAAAAACATGGAAAACATCGAACAGAACGAACGCGACCTGCTGTCCCACCAAGTCACTACCTTGAGTGAATATTTTGCATGGCTGCAGCGTTGCGAAGAGTTTATCGAACAGCTCGAAGAACGCAGCCGTGTCAAGCGTCCGCGACTCTCGATCGGAAATAGACAATCTTTGGTTGCTAGAATCGCGCGACACGAGAATGCAAAGATTCGATTGCAGACAAGGTTTATACCTAGTGGTGGTAATTACAGTGGTGACAATAACGCGGGAAGACTCGTTTGGCGGGAGATCGATACCGCGTTCGAGAACCGTATACTAACCGGTGCGGTAATAAACAATAATTACATCGAACCTCGACAATTTCTCGAGAATGCTAAAGACATTGTGCTCGAACACGTGCAGAAAGTGATGCAAGAACACATTAATGTCAAAGTGAACACTGTGTTTAATGGTGAGTTTGTGTCGGGTGATAAGAGCGCCGACAAAAGTATCAATACGAGAAACTATGAACTCTTTCGCACATCTGATTTACGCGAGTGGTACGAGCGCCGCGTCATCGAGCCCACTCTAACATCGCTCGAAGAATTCCAGGAACGCGAAAGCGGGTGGACTTTGTCGCGAATAATCGATTTAATTATTAATATAAACAAATATAATCCAATGCACGCGGGATGCTATATTAAATTACCGCAAGAAATAACGATGAAAAGAGCGGTGATAAACGTGCAATCTAAAGACAATGCGTGTTTCGCGTGGGCGGTGGTCGCTGCTCTCTACCCCGCTGAATGTCACGCGGAACGGGAATCATCGTACCCACATTATACAACAGTGCTGAATTTCCAGAACATTGAGTTTCCAGTGACTGTTAATCAAATTAAAAAATTTGAACGTGTAAATAACATTTCGATAAATGTATATAGTATTGAAAAAGAGAATAACATTGTCCCGATACATCTCGGTAAAGAGAAGAAAGAAAAGCATGTCAACCTGCTGTACGTGCAAGATCTGCGAGACAACAGCGTTGGACATTTCGTGTGGATCAAGAATCTATCACGGCTTGTCAGCTCACAATTGAGCAAAAATAAATGCATGAAATATATCTGTGATCGGTATGTATATTTTAATAAGAATGTAATATATAAATTCTAAAAATCTTTGAATAAAAGATAAAATTGTGATTTTTTTTTGCAGATGTTTGCACTATTTCGGATACAAAGAAAAGTTGCAGTCACACATAGTTGACTGTGGGCAGATGAACGACTGCGCTATCCGGTTACCGAGCGATGAGAACAAGTGGCTCGCGTTCAACAACTTTAATCGGAAAGAGCGGCTTCCATTCATCGTATATGCCAACTTGGAATGCATTTTGGCGAAGACGGATAAGGAGGAAGAAGAAAAAAATTTATACCAACATCACGAGGTATTTAGCGTCGGGTATTATGTACATTGTTCGTACGACGATTCGTTATCCGCGTATTATTCTTGTCATAGCGTCGATTGCGTTTCGTGGTTCGCTGAAGAATTAAAAAATTTAGCACTGCGTGTAAAAAATATTTTAACGACAAGTGTCCCAATGGCAAATTTGACATCGGATGAGTGGGAAAAATTTCACAGCGCGAAGCATTGTCACATTTGTGAAAAACCGTTCGAGCAAGACGATACACGCGTACGCGATCATTGCCATCTGACTGGACGATACAGGGGTCCCGCACACTCAAATTGTAATCTAAATTATAAAGAATCATTTTTTATTCCAATAGTATTTCACAATTTATCCGGTTATGACGCGCATTTTATTATCAAGGAAATAGCTACAGCGTTCGAAGGGCATATCGAATTACTACCGATAACGAAAGAAAAATATATTTCATTCACAAAATATGTTAAACTTGCAGACGATAAGAATCAAATTAAATTACGTTTCATCGATTCGTATAAATTTCTTACAGCCAGTCTTGACAAATTAGCATCGTTTTTGAATAAAGATAAACTCCAAATTTTAAAATCGCAATTTCAAAATTTATCGACAGAAGATTTCAATTTATTAACACGGAAGGGCGTCTTTCCGTATGAATATATTGACTGTGTCGATAGGTTGCAGGATACGAGTTTACCACCGCGCGAATCATTTTACAGTTCCTTGACCGATGACACAGTATCCGAGAGCGATTACGCGCACGCCGAGAATGTTTGGCAACGATTCTCCATTCAAACGCTAGGCAAGTATAGCGATCTGTATTTAAAAATTGATGTCTTGTTATTAGCAGATATTTTTGAGAATTTCCGCGATAGTTGTATTAAAAGTTATGGTCTTGACCCCGCGTATTACTATACTCTTCCCGGATACACGTGGGATGCTATGCTAAAACATATGAAAATTACGTTCGAATTACTTACAGACATCGATATGGTCATGTTTATCGAACGCGGTATACGCGGTGGACTGAGTCAATGTTCAAACAGATATGCGCACGCTAATAACAAGTACATGCAATCATACGACCCATCGAAACCATCATCGTATCTTATGTATTATGATGTAAATAATTTGTACGGATGGGCAATGTGTCAGCCATTACCTTATGCCGATTTTCGATGGGTCGACAACATATCTAATTTTGACATATCATCTATCGCTCCCGATTCGCATATAGGCTATATCCTCGAAGTAGATTTAGAATATCCGCAGCATCTTCACGACACGCACACTGACCTGCCGTTTTGCCCAACACGCGACAAGCCACCTGGTAAGCGGGAGGCCAAGCTCCTCGCGACTCTGTATGATAAGAAGTGTTACGTCATACATTATCGCAACCTGCAGCAATGTACGCGTTACGGTCTTCGCGTTACAAAAATACATCGCGTATTACAATTCGCTCAATCCACATGGCTCCGCGATTACATTGAACATAACACACGATTTAGAACACTGGCTAAAAATGATTTTGAAAAAAATTTATATAAATTGATGAATAATGCGGTATTTGGAAAAACAATGGAAAATGTGCGTAATCGTGTCGATGTAAAATTATTGACAAAGTGGGACGGACGATACGGAGCAGAGGCAATGATAGCGAAACCAAATTTTCACAGTAGAAGCGTCTTTTCAGAAAATTTAATTGCCGTAGAATTACGGAGACTTGAAGTGAAATTCTATAAACCAGTCTATGTCGGCATGTGCATACTCGATATTTCCAAAACATGTTTGTATGAATTTCATCACGCGTATATGTTACCGCTGTATCGTGACAAATGTCGGATAATGTACACCGACACAGATAGTCTAATATACCATATTAAATGCGAAGACGTATATGAAAATTTGAAACAAGATATTGTCAAATTTGATACGAGCGATTACGCTGCGGATAATGCGTACGGTATACCGCTTGTGAATAAAAAAGTACCGGGTCTAATGAAGGATGAAAATAACGGTGAGGTAATGACCGAATTTGTAGGGCTCAGAGCAAAAATGTACGCTTTGCGAGTAAATGGTAAAACTGATACAAAAAAATTAAAAGGTGTTAAGAGTAACATTGTCGCGAGAACGATAACATTTGACGATTATACACAGTGCCTGAATGACGTAATTGAAATGACGCGACAGCAGTCTTGTATAAGATCAAAACTGCATAAAGTATACACCATTCGCGAAACGAAAATTGCTCTGAGTCCGTACGACGACAAGCGGTATATCGTACCTGATTCGACCGACACATTACCATGGGGACACTATAAGATATAAATGTAATTACAATAAATACATTACATTATATTACATCATATTATATTTACGTTGTAAATGTAATATGATGTAATATAATGTAATGTGTTTGTGTGTGTGTTTAATATATTATAATGTAATGTGTGTGTAATATTAATAAAGATAGAATATTAATAAAGATTATTTTTATATTTCATATTTCATATATTGTAACGATTATTGGATAGGATATATTAATAAAGATTATTTTGTATTTCATATTTCATATATTGTAACGATTATTGGACAGGATGTATTAATAAAGATTTTGTATATCTTCATATTTCAAATACTTTATATATATGTTGTACACATTGTATATTTTTCCATAAATTAAAAAATAAATACAATCTGTATGAATTAAATCACATTGTCTTTATGTATCCAAGAATTGTGCGAATTGTCAAATCCCAGCCATTTCACGTAAACTTCGTCACCTCTTCTGCGCAATACTTTCTCCACGAGATACACATCCGGATAATTCGCGCGATGCAACTCGTGCTCGTAGAACGCTCCAGCGACAGATTTTTTACGATAATCCTCGAGTAGATAGCTTGCGGGATTAGTATGCTGCACTTTAACAATCTTAAACACCTCGGTTGTCCAATTTGGCGTGTAACCTTTCTCGAAAAGTGTCTTGTACTTGCTAACGCGTACCGGGTCACCTACTTTGAACTTTGCCAGACCCGCAATATTTACGCGATTGTACACGGTAGCCAAGAGTCGTTCAGCGATCGCGGGGGTAACGTCGATGGGTCGCATGCCGATCGTTCGATGCTTGCGCGCGTTGTAATCCGATACGAGTCGCGGCAACGCGTCGATCCACTTGTAAGTTCCGTTTAGCGTAAACATCTTCACATATCGTTCTTCAGTGTGCGATTGAATCGCTCGACGACCGATGCCTTCAACACCGAATATGTGGAATAGTGATTGATGTCATGTTTCCGCATAAGCCGTTGCACGTCAGCGTTGTAAAATTCTTTCCCCATATCGGTTTGTATGTTTCTCGGACATCTCTTGCTATCTCGAATTATCTCGGTGATAGCGTCAGCTGTCTCGCTTGCACCTTTACTCTTGAGTGGTACAGTCCACGCGTGCTTGCTCAACACATCGATGACGGTGAGTATGTAGTGGTAACCTCTGTTGAAACGGGAATACGGACGCATCTCGACGATGTCAGCTTGCCACAGGTCATCGTATCCCCGCACTATGACGTGTCTTCGGGGAAAATTTTTTCTCGCCGGTGCATGCAGTTCGTTCACCAACTGCCGTTTCTCTAAACTATGTTGTTTTTTCACTTCACCGGTTTTTCTCGATCGCCGTTTGTTGTCATTGTTCATTTTATCACTCATTTCCGTTCGATAGCCGTTCTTTACCCGTTCTTGATCCGTTCGTAGCCGTTCTTTACCCATTCTTGATCGTACGCTACCATTCGATAGCCGTTTTTTGAGCCGTTCGTAGCCGTTCTTGTGTTGTTCACTTCAGTTCTTGACCTATTCGAAAATCGTTCTTGACCCGTTCGCAGCCTTGTTCACAGTCGTTTCTGACCCGTTCGTAGCCGTTTCTAACCCGTTCGCAACCGTTCCTGAGTTGTTTGTAGCCTCGCATGTAGCCGTCGATGACTTGTTCGTAGCCTCGTTCGCAGCCCTGCTTGAGATGTTGGTAGCCTCGTTCGCAGCTATTGCTAGGCCGTTCGCAGCTGTTGCTAGGTCGTTCACTACCACTCATTGTAGTTAGATAGCAGTTCGATAACCCTTCGTAGCTGTTCGATAATTGTTCGTAGTCGTTCGATAGCCCTTCGTAGATGTTCGATAACCGTTCGATAGCCGCTCCTAACCCGTTCACTGCTACTCATTCAGGTTGATAGTCGTTTCTGAGTTAGCCGCACGTCGAAGCTCGTTTATCGCAGTCTGTAACGCTCGCACGTCCTTCTCAAGCGCAGTCAGCCTCTCATCTATTTCTTTCTGTTGATGCCTCAACGTTTTAATGCATTCCTCCAGGTACAGTTTGTTGACGGCATCAGTATCAGCTTCAGGTTGCGCTACACGGCGAATCTTGCGCGATCTCGCATCATAGTCCGTAGCGACGCGACACAGAGCGTTTTCGCGCACGTAACTTCTTACCAATCTATGATCGCATGTGTCGGTTGCATCATTTCTCTGTTCGAATAATCCAAACTTGTTGATAGGCATTTTTTCGATGCGAGTGACGCTGATCGACTGATTTGTTTTGTCGAGACACCGACATTTAATTTATAATAATACCAACTTCGCGAAGTTCCTCGATGATCGACAGGATCTCGTTGTCGTGAGCGTTGTGACCAGCATGGCGCGAAGCGTCGAGCAATCGTAGGCGATCCACTAACTCGTTGGGGACGTCCCAGTGCACGTAATCGATCTTATTGTCGGTTAGCGTCATTGCGCGAGGCATGGATACTCCCTTTCCAGATATTTTCTTTTTCGATTCGATCGACATCAACGGTGCGATTATTTGTTTGTACTTGTATCCCCTGTTGCTTCTTAATTGACCTTGTGCATCATAATTGCGTTTATGCGCGTTCGTCACCAATAATATGCTTTTGTATTTTTGCATATCGTCCTCCGTGTAAATAATGTCATCGGGAATTCTCTTGAAAATCAACTCGTATAATCCAGGTGTGCCAATGTACCTCACTTTGCCTATAATTATAGAGTCATCTTTGTCGATGTCGAATCGTTTGTTACCGAGCAGCATTTCATCCTTGTCGAAATAGACACCGTACACGTGATCGATCTCTTTTTTTTCATCGCCACCGAGGAGAGTGCTCATGTACTCTTGTCCCAGTGGCCCCAAGTGCTTTCGCAACATTTCTTGACCTTCCGACGTTTGTAACCTGTTTCGAATAAACGATGTTTCGAGCGAGTTGCCCGTTGTTTCAAAAACATCGTTTGCACGTGTTTCGGGTATCATAGGTTGTACGATTCTCGTTGTCGCGAACGGTGTAGAGGTTATCGGTGGTTCATCCAATAAAGCGTCCGATTGTTTCGATCGATCAGATGTACGCGACATCGATGAGCAATTCGCGTTCAATCGTTTCCTCTTTTTCGGTGTCACATCCTCCTCCTCATCCTCCTCCTCCTCCTCATGCCGCTTGATGGGTAACGTTTTAATCTTCGCGTCAGCGTTACTTTCCGGCTCGTTTTTCACCGCAATCAGGCTCGAGTCGACGATCTTTTGTAGCGGTTCGATAATAGGCTTAAAGTGGGTCTTGACCGCGATATCGTCATCGATCTTACCGGTCTTCAAAGCGCGATGTTTCTTGCGGATCGATTCACTCGTTTTCGCAATCTTCCTCGCAATCTTTTCACGCTCGCGAATATTATCGCTCTCAGCCATGTCGGGCGCTCGCGTTTCACCCCTCTCGACAGAGTACCGGGCAACGACTAATCGTTTTGTGGAATCGCGAACACGTTAAATCCTGTTCTGTATCGCCCGTTCGTAAGCGAGCTGTCCTTGTCTATCACTAGAAATCCATACTTTTGCTGCCAACAAGTCATCATAATTCACTGAAATCCTCGTACGACATATCGGTATTCACATGATCGTTGTACACATGTTTCAAGTTGGTACCGTCCTGCTTAAACATGATCAGCAGGTTCGCGTTGTCGCGTATAAGATGTTTTGGTATTCTCGCGTACGTCTGACAGAGATAGAAGCAGTCGACGTTCGAATGGCGTCCCATTGAGAAGTACTCTCTTATCGTATCTTGCTTGTCACACGCCACATCATCGAAGACGAAAATCGAGTTTGGACGTGCCTCGCTCGGTGGAATAACGTCACTGTTATTGGAGAACGTAAAGTAGCCGATTTCGTCAATCGACGTCAACAAATTCTCCAGATACTGATATTTCGGCTGTTGCAGCGACTTCGAGTACACGTACACGTTCTCGAAACGTACACCGTGCGGACTTTCCAGTAGGCTTATCAGAACGTTGGTTTTACCGCAATTCGAAGGGCCGCAAACGATCGCGCGTATAGTAGTCGGTAGCATCGTACCGTGTCTGCGCATCTCCGCGTTGTCCCCCATCGATCGTAATCTGTCGTCGCAATTCGTCACGCGTATCGTCAAAGCTTGTCGCACGAATCTCATTTTTATACTCCCGATTGGATCGAACGCCTGCCTATATATATAGAGGTGCATCGAAGTGAAATCACACAGTCTTGAAAATGTTTCTTCTTTTGACGGACAAGAGAGATATTCTCACGCTTACCGCCGAGCAGTTGCAGTTTGTGCCGAAAGCACTTTTGTTGCAAAACTTTGGTCACTACGTGCAGCTACTGTGGGACAAGCTTCCGGAACACATAAAGGTTGATTCGGAGGTTCAGCAATATCGTCGATGCATGCAGCATTATAATCAACCGTGGCAGCAAACGCACATTGACGGTCCAGCGCCGTTGATAAAGGATTGCAGCGAATGTCAACGAAAATAGGTAGAGGTCTATTAAATCACGCGATAAACGCACTTCCGATCGAATTTCATATCCCAGGCTATCAGTTTTGCGGTCCGGGCACGCGGCTAGAAAAGCGATTAGCTAGAGGCGATCGAGGTATCAACCCACTGGACGCGGCGTGCCGTGAACACGATATAGCATACTCTCGGAGTAACAATCTAGCCGAAAGACACGCGGCGGATAGGATACTCGCCAAGAGAGCGCAAACTCGCATCATTGCAAGAGATTCGACTCTCGGTGAGAGAGCCGCAGCCACAGCTGTCTGGACAGCGATGAAAGCCAAGACAAAGTTCGGTATGGGTCTGAAGACGAAGAAGACGAAGAAAAAGACGGTGAAAAAACGAATACTTCCGGCAGCGAAACGCGGCGGTCTATTGCCGATTCTACCAATGTTGGGTGCGCTCGGATCCCTGATCGGTGGAGCGGCTGGCGTAGCAAAGATGGTGAACGATGGAAAAGCCGCGCAACATCAGATGCAAGAGATGCTACGTCACAATCGCGCCATGGAAGGTCACGGATTGTATCTTGCGCCATACAAATACGGACGAGGAGTCTTAACGAGAAAAAAAAAACGTCAAAGAGACGTTAAAATTGCCGCAGGGTGTAACCACCAACATACAATTGCTGCAACTAGCAAAACGTATGTACATTCCATATTTTAGAGGTGTTTTCATGCGTGACTCATTACCGATCGGTGGTATATATCGAAATGAGAGCGGCATCGTAAATTTGGATAACACCAAAGGACCTGGTACTCATTGGGTGGCATACGCAAAGAGAGGGAATCGCGCTATATATTTCGACAGTTTCGGCAATCTTCGACCACCGAATGAATTGGTGCGATATTTAAATGTGATGAAAATAGAATATAATCACACACCTGTTCAAACTTACTTTTCAGAGCATCTGCGGACAATTGTGTTTGCAGTTTCTCCAAACGGTCGATGTACGCGAATTTAAAGACAGACATTGCGCTATTTAACTTAGTATTCGTTAAACAGTTTGGTCAACATGTCTATGACATTCACGCTGACTGGGAGGAGTAGCGTTCTCGTGGTAAACTACTCCCCCACCGTAGATTTGAGCGATGGTGAATACGAGCTCGGTCTAGCGGATTTTGAGAGTTATCACACGATATCGAACGTGAATTCCACGAATAATAAATTTTACTTTGGCAAAGATGACGCGGAAATTATGATTCCCGAGGGATCGTACGAGCTGCAAGCGATACATGAATTTTTGAAACATACAATTTCACGAAAACGTCCGCGACATGCAGTTCGTGACGACGATAAAAAACACGCTGACGACGGTGACTTTGAAGATGGAGAATGGCCGATAGTGCTCCGGGCTAATTACAATACGATGAGGAGCGAGATTAAATGCGCCTACAGAATAAATTTTAGCAAGCCTAACAACATTGGATCGCTACTAGGATTCTCGAGCCGTATACTGCAGCCGCGAAAATGGTATGAGTCGAACACGCCGATTAACATTATCAACGTGAACATTATTCGCGTAGAGTGTAACGTGACCGCGGGTGCGTACAGCAACGGTAAACTCGTTCATACGATACATGAATTTTCACCGAGGGTACCACCAGGATATAAGATATCGGAAACACCGGCGCACATCATTTACCTACCGATCATTGTACGGAGCATTACGGATTTAACGTTACGTGTTGTCGACCAAAACGGACGATTACTCGATTTTCGAGGAGAAGAGATCACTATTAGATTGCACATACGACGGCGACAGTAATAACATACGTATGCAGTGTATGAGATGCTCGTGTTGAACAAAGACGTGAGAGATAACACAATCTTTACGAGGCCAGCGACAACAACGTCGGTATTCGCTAATATCCAATCATCCGGTTGCACTAAGAAAAAGAAATTGAACGCATCAAACGTTGCGTTTTTACAATCTTTGGGATTTGCGGTGCGAAACATTTGAACGATGACTGATATTCTCAACATCGAAGACGAGCCAATCTTTGACGATCGCATCGTCAAGATTGAGACTCACGCGTACAACCCGTTTGCCAACACAACATTTGGACACAGTGACGAGATAAGAATACCAATACAACAACAGGATCTGTATACGTTGCCGTATGAGAGTTTCCTATACATCGAGGGAGAACTGAAGATAAACAACCCAGTTGAAGGATCTACTGTGGCGCTGGGAAATAATTGTGCCGCATTCATGTTTGATGAGATTCGATACGAACTTGATGGCGTGGAGATTGATCGCAACAGAAACGTGGGAATAACAAGTGCGCTCAAAAACTATGTAACAATGACATTCGATAGAAGCATGACTATGAGTAACGCCAGCTGGACTGATCCGATTACTGTGAATGGATACTTTAATTTTTGCGTACCGCTCTACATGTTATTGGGATTTTGCGAGGATTACAGACGCGTGGTGATTAACGCTCGTCACGAGTTGATCTTAATACGATCGCGCAACGACAACAATTGTCTGGTTGGAGATTCTGCGCTGCGACCTGAGATCAACATATTCAAGATACAATGGCGAATGCCACACGTGTTGTTGAGTGAAATTAAGAAGTTGTCTATGCTGCGCGCTCTGGAAAGCGGACGTTACCTCAGCATGGGTTTTCGCTCGTGGGATCTGTATGAGTTTCCGTTATTGCAGCGTACAACCAAGCATTCATGGGCCATTAAGACCGCAACTCAGCTGGAGAAGCCGCGATATGTTATCTTTGCTCTGCAAACAGGCAAGAAGAACGTCATGGCTGAGGATACGAGTAAATTCGACCACTGCAAATTAACCAATGTGAAACTCTATCTGAATTCGGAATATTATCCGTACGACGACATGAATCTGGATTTCGATAAAAACAGATGGTCGATTCTGTACGACGCGTACACGCGTTTCTCCAAAGACTATTACGGATACGCGTATCTCGAGCCGAATCTCACCCTCACAATGTTTCTACTTAACGGTCCATTCGTGATCATCGATTGTTCTCGACAAAACGAATCGGTCAAGAGTGCAACAGTGGATGTGCGATTGGAATTTGAATGTAAGGAGAATGTGCCTGATAATACCACTGCGTACTGTCTCATCATACACGATCGCATGATCCAGTACAACCCGCTGACCAACGTTGTGCGCAAAATCACCTAAGTGTTCGCGATAACACCGAGTTTAGACAACAATTTAGAGAGGGGGAAGAGGAGCAGGATATAAATCAAAGTCTTGTGAGATGGCTGTCATTCCTCTCGACTGACGCATCAAAGAGGGAGATCTCATCATGTCTGTACCAACGTTTGTGGATCTACAAGGATTCATCATCAATAACCGATTGATCGTGAAAGAGGTGGCGGTGCTGAGGAGGGGAACTGTTCTCGCACACTACATTTTTCGGAGTCCTGTACCATGGCATCTCCTTACAAAATCT
The DNA here is from genome assembly GCA_949152495.1 of Lasius fuliginosus. Taxonomy (NCBI): domain Eukaryota; kingdom Metazoa; phylum Arthropoda; class Insecta; order Hymenoptera; family Formicidae; genus Lasius; species Lasius fuliginosus. Next base: position 12,923,675 of record OX424454.1, on the reverse strand, counting down.
GAAAAGTCTCAAGTTTTATGGTTGATGGCGAATCATCATGGACTGCAATGGGAGGATGGAATCGTTGCGTACAGCATGGCAAAACGATTGATTACAGCAGCTGTGGTTGAAGATAATGATGAAATGTTGTGTACCGTATATGTTAAGGGACGCCAGAAACGAGAATGGCTGGCTAATATGCTTGATGATAACGCGGAGGAAAACTTAATCATCGAGACCTTGGATGCTGATTACGACGATATCGAGTCTCTAAATAATCTAGATGTTAAAAATACTATACGATGTGGAAAACATGTTAAGAATTGCGCATTACAAAATGTATTCAAAATATTTAACTGGTGGTCACAACGCCAAAAAGAATTGCAATATTTGGAAAAATAAAATATTTAAACATTAATATGTTTTATCTCTTACTACCCCCCCCCCCATTCTTTTCCCCGCGAGTCGTTTCTAAGAATTCTTATTTATCCAAGCGCCGTCTCTCCCTTCTTCTAAATTTCAGAGCGCTAGAAGCACTCCCAGATACTCTCCCACCACATTTATTACTAATCTCCCCCACTACTTTTGGAAAAAGAGCATCACGTATACGGTTAGTTTTTATACGATCAGTCTTTCGTCAACTGTTCACATTGGTGGTTCACTTTTCACAATCTAGAGAAATGTTCTCGACTGGAAGAAGCAGTATGAATTACGTTCCGATTCAGGATGGTAAAACTCCCACAAATAAATGGAACAAGTAAGTTTCGATAAAGCATTGTATATTTTATACTTTATATTTTCCTTATAATTTATTAAAATATTTTTTATAGCATTTCATCCGGACCTCGTCATGCGGTTCGTATACTTGGAAGAAAATACGCCTTAACCCCGACTTCGTATAAATATTTAGAGATTGGAATCAGCGTTGGAGCTGCATCATATGTGGAACTGGCTCTCTGCGATAATAGAGGCAATCGAATAATACTATCTATTGAAACATGGAAATTGCTAATGCAGAAACGAGCGGACATCGAACGATTACAATCAACTGAAACTCCATTATTCGAGATATGATACTTGAAGTGGTTCAAATGTCTAATTCAAAAATTATAAAAATGACATTATTTAATAATTCTTTGTATATGCAACCATCGACTTTTCTACATTTATTCGATTTTGAAAATTGTATACGTCATATGTATTCATGGCTATCCGAAAACACGTATAATGTTAATGAAAAGTTTGCAAAATTTGTAGCTGTTTTACAACGTAATGACATCATAGATGTATGCAATGCTGCAAAAGTGATACGCGAAAGTGATGCGTTTGACGGCGAATCACTAATAGATTGCGAATTATTAACTTGCGCTATAAATGATATTCTTCATGATGCTTGTAATAAAATACACACTTATTAATAAACATTTATATTAATATAAAAAAAAAAAAAATGTTTATTTCATTTTAGAAAATAATTTCTTCACACGCATTTCCATCCGCGCGCTCTCCCACCCATAAACAGTCCCAGCTCAAATACATAGCTCCCACTCGTTGCAGTCCTTGCGGGGATGACGTCATACGGGGTCTCGAGGCGAAGCGCGTTTCGTGATGCTGGGAAGCATTCTCGGGTAGAGAGGGAGGGAGGCTAGGGAGAGAGCTAGCACTTAAAAGAAAGAGATAGCGTGAGGCGTTTACAAGAGAGATATAGTGTGAGATGCATGCGAGAAAGAGATAGCGCGGCAAATGATAAAGAGAGAGGAGAGGAGAGAGATAAGGAATTTTAAAATACACTTTTTTTTTTTACAATAATAATTTTATTTAATGTGTATATTTACATTTGTGTGTGTGTGTGTGTGTATGTGTGTATGTGTGAATTTAAAATTTAAAATAAGGATAATATATTAATAAAACTTAAAATAAATATAAATGAATATAAAAGTATATAATATAAAAATAAAAAAAAAGGTTGTGGAGGGGGCGCGACAGTGGTGGTGATGGTCCCGAGGCCATGAGGCTGGAGCAGATACACCCGCCTTGAATCTGATTGGCATGGATGGCGGGCAGCAAATGTAAGACTCCTTTATAACATAGAAAAAAATATTAGCATTTTCTTAACTTTTAATTTAAAAAGGGATACTTACCAATTCCTGCACATCGGAAACTATTTAAATATTTCACTTAAATGTGTCTCAATTTTTAAAAGTTTATTGTTTGCAAATAGGGCACAGACTGCATGATGTTATTTGAGACACTGAGCCTCCACATTCACAGCATCTATCTTCCACAAGTAGAACGTATCGCTCAGTCTCATGTGTGCGTACAGCACGAGCACGTGAAAACGTGTCATTCACTCGCAGGAAACACGCTGTGCAAAATTTGTCACCATTGTCAATTTCATAATAAAATGAAATGGAACACATTTTTTGAAGTTAGTCAATGTCGCGAACATCAGCACGTTTTAAAATTTTCACATGTTTTTCACAGAATTCCTCCTCATTGCACTCACTATCGGAGTCTTCTAAAATTCTCATTTCATCATCGGATGATTCTTCTTCTCTATTGTCGATGACATCCGCTTCATTTTCTCCAATATTCATTTCTCCTTCTTCAATATTTATTTACGCACTTTGATTTTACTCTTCACTGCATGAATGCTAAAGACTTTTTGACACGGAGACAGACCCTCTCTCCATAAGCTTTAACCCCATCCCTCTCAAAATTTCCACAATGGAATATTGTAGAAATAAAATAGGGCGTTATCCGTTTATAAATTCGAGCAGTCGAACATCGACGCTATTTTGTTTGCACCTACGAAAATCTATGCCCTGACACGTTCGTCGATAACCGCAGCGTCGGACCCAAGATCCCTCATAAATTTTCATAAAAAATATCAAAAAAAAAAGATAATTCCATCTATTTGTTTACGAACGGTCGAATATCACGTTCAGGACCCCCCCCCCCTTCCTTTCGTCGAAACCGAGCGTCCCCCGCCCGCATGACGTCAGCCCCCGCGCCACAGAGATACCCCCGCACCCCGCTCTCCCCTCGGAGGACCAGGATTAGAATCCGTCAATAATACCTACTCATGTCCATGCCATTCTGCTGCATTGGCTGCACATGCTGCATGTGCTAAAATACCAGAATATTGCGAAGAGTTTGTAAAAAGGATCGCGAATTATATTAACGGTAGTCCCAAACGTGCTGCTATTTATCAAGAATTTAGCGAATGTTTTCAGGAAACAAACCGTAAAATTTTGAAGTTGTCCGATACACGGTGGCTCTCTCACCATTCATGTGTTGAAAGACTTCTTGAGTTCTGGGATACTACCAAGCTTTTTTTGACCGAAATGGTTATTAATGAAAAATCAAAGTCAGCAAAACATTTATTAACAATAATGCAAAATCCTGATGTTAAAGCATATTTATTACTTTTAAAGCATACTTTAAATTTATTTAATTCTTTTAATGCATTTTTTCAAGCTCTGGAAACAAGAGTTCACTTGTTACAGCCAAAATCATTAGAATTTTTAATAACAATTTCAAAACATTTTTTAAAACCAGAGCTTCTAAGAAATGTATGTAATAATATTCAATTTTCTGAAAAAGATAATCAGAAATCTTTAAATGATATTAACCTTGGTTTTGAATGTGAGGAATATCTCTAGAAATTAATGAAAGAAGGGCACGCGGACATAATTGAAAATGTTCGAGAAAATTGTCTGCAATTTTACGTAATTGCCGCCGAGGAAATTAGTAAAAAACTGCCCATTAAAGATAAGTTTTTATCAAAATTAAAAGTTTTCCAATTCAACGTAGCATTATGTAGTATTGACAGAGAAACATCATTTAATGATGTTTCTTTTGTCGCTCAGAACTATGAAGTCTCTTTTGAATGCTGTTAGATCACTTCCAAATTCAAATGCCGACCCAGAAAGAATGTTTTCTTTGTTAACTGATTTAAAAACAAAGAAACGAAATAAACTCTCGTCCACAAGTATAAACGCCAGTTGTGTGTTAAAATCAGCTTTAAAAGCAAGAAAATAAACTGTTCTAGACATGGAGATTAATGCAAAACATTTGTCTCTCATGTCATCGGACAAATATTATTCCATTTGTCCTAAAAAAATGAGCAGTTTAACATTATATGCTGCTGATGAGATTGCTAGTACCTCATCGGCTAATGATATGCAATAATAATGTTAAAAATAAAATAAATTGTATTTTGTCTTTAATAGACACCACACATGTAAAAAAAGTGTGCAAAAAATTATTTGTCACTAATTGACACCACACTTGCAAGTGTGTAAAAAATTATTTGTCATTAATTGACACCACACTTGCAAAAGGCAAGTGTGTAAAAAATAATTTGTCACTAATTGACACCACACTTGCAAGTGTGTAAAAAATTATTTGTCATTAATTTACACCACACTTGCAAAAGGCAGCAAGTGTGTAAAAAATAATTTGTCACTAATTGACACCACACTTGCAAAAGGCAAGTGTGTAAAAAATATCTTGCTTTTAAAAGACATCACTGTAAATGACAGATACAACAGAGAATATTAATTAACATAATGTGGTATAATATGGCTCCAGGCGAAGGTCCACTTTAAAAACCTAACGCGCCATTGGTGGTACCTCTTGGGTGGTGTGGAAAATCACCCTTCATTATTTTGTTTATCATTTTAAGCTGTCAACGACACAAACGTATATATGTGGTCAGTATACGTTATGTGTCGTAATAGTATCGTAAATATATATGTATACAAAATAGTAAAGTTAAATATATAATTATTATTATATATTAGATATTTTTTAAAGCTTCTATTACTATTAATATTAACGCTATATTACTTTAATAAATAATATTTTTCTATTTAAGTATACTTAAAAATAAATATAAAACAGTATACTGTACAATGTACTGCACATATAAAAGCATTTGCATAAGAGTATATATATATATTTAATACAAAAAGGCTGTAAAGAAACATTTAACGCTGTCACGCGTATCAAGAAGCGAGAAGCGTCGCCCGTCGTCTTCGTTGCCGGCTTGGTAGGAAGGAGACAGCAAACAATTTATCTGTCCTCCTCTACTACTCGAAGCTAGCCGAAGCGCCGAGCTCACACGTACGCGATTTTCGCTTTGTGTGCGTCATTCTCCCCACCACGGTTGCGTGTTGCTAGCGTGGCCTTTCTGGCATCACTGGGTACTGCACGGATTAGACTTCTGCTACGCGTACATTGACGACATCCTGGTAGCGTCCACAAATCAGCAAGAACACGAAAAACATCTACAGCAATTATTCATCCGATTAGACAAATACGAGATAAAAATAAATCCCACCAAATGCGTTTTTGGAGCCAAATGGGTCAAATTTCTTGGATACCACGTATCAGCTGAAGGAACGAAACCTATTCCAGAGAAGATCAAAGCAATACAAAACTTCCCGAAACCAGTAAACGCAAAACAATTGCGACAATTCCTGGGAACCATCAATTTTTACAGAAGATTTATCCCAGGGGCAGCCAAGGATCAAGCAGCATTAAACGAAATACTGAAGGGATCGAAAACCAAAGGAAAGGCAACAATCCAGTGGACACAACTAGAACAAGCATTCGCTAACTGCAAGCAGAGTTTGGTGCGAGCAACACTACTAGCCCATCCCGATCCGAAGGCAAGACTCACCGTAACAACAGATGCATCGGACACAGCGATGGGAGCAGTGATACAGCAACAGACAGGACAGGAATGGCAACCACTGGCGTTCCTCAGTAAGAAACTCAACAATGCACAAAGAAAGTACAACCCATACGACAGGGAATTGCTGGCCATATACACCGTTATCAAGCATTACAGACACCTGCTAGAGGGACGTACATTCACGGTCTATACGGACCATAAGCCGCTCACCTTCGCCTTTGATCAAGAAACATCGCGCAGCTCGCCACGACAAGCACGCTACCTGGAGTACATCGGCCAATTCACCACCGACATCCAGTACATAAAAGGAAAAGATAATATAATAGCCGACACACTATCACGAGTCGAATCAATACACAGGGCAATCCATCCAGAAACATTGGCACAGGAACAAGAAAAAGATAACGAGATCGAGGAAATCTTAGCAGCCAACAAAGGATTGAAGTTAACACAGATACCAGTTCCGGGATCAGCAACCGCAGTATACTGCGATACAACCTCACCAATCACACGCCCGTATGTACCGAAGTCGCTCAGGAGGCAGGTGTTTCAATCCTTGTATGACCTGGTACACCCGGAAAGAAGAGCAACAGCTAAACTCATTATGCAGAGATACGTTTGGCCGCATATCCAGCAGGACTGTATGAAGTGGGCTCGAGTATGCATACACTGCCAGAAGAGCAAAATAACAAGACACAACAACACGCCAGTCGAAAGCTTTATCCAGCCAACAAAAGGCTTCCAGCATATACACAGACATAGTGGAACCACTACCAACATCAGCAGGCTACAAATACTGCCTCACTATCGTGGATCGTTTCACAAGATGGCCCGAAGCCATCCCAGTAGCTGACATCACTGCAGAGACGATCGCAAAATACCTGTTTTCGGAGTGGATAGCACGGTACGGCACACCGGCCAGAATCACGACGGATCAAGGCCGTCAATTCGAGGCTGACCAATTCAAACGCCTAACTCAACTAACCGGCTTCACACATCTGAGAACAACGGCATATCAACCACAAGCTGGGATGGTGGAACGCTTTCACCGCCAGTTGAAAGCTGCCATCAAATGTCACGAAACAGAGGCTTGGACAGAGGTACTTCCGGTAATACTCCTAGGCAACAGAGCGGCGTGGAAAGAGGACATCGGCGCCACATCCGCAGAAATGACCTACGGGGAAACAATACGATTGCCAGGACAATTCCTACATGAACAAGAAAAGAGACACGAAGACACAGACGACTTTGTAGGCAGACTAAAAAAAGCAATGAGACAACTCCAGCCATGGGTCAAGCATCACAGTCAGAAAAAGACGTTCATTTTCAAAGAAATGAACAAGGCAACACACGTCTTCGTGCGAGACGACACACCTACCAGTTTACAGCAACCATACGACGGGCCATACGAGGTCCTCAGCCGAGGAGACAAAACATTCAAGTTACGCATTAACGGAAAAACTGTAAACACTTCTATCGATAGACTCGAACCAGCATACACATTCCAGGAAGAATTAGAGGAGAGCAAAATCAGCCTAACAAAAGAAGATTCTAAAATTCACCAACCAGCAGAAAAAAGGCCTAGGGCCGGACGAGCAATACGTCCACCAGTCCGTTTCTTCTGCAAATAAGAGCTTTCATACAACCAAGAGGATCCTGTGGCGGCCTAAACGGCACCACAAAGCGCCTACGGGCGCGCAACCGGGAGAGCGAAGCTTTCCCGCAAGCGCTCTTACTGAGCGGCAGCGGTACCAAACTGCGCTGCTACGCGGAGCAGCGGCGGAATGCCTTTACGTAGACGAAAGCCGTCGAGCGTGAGATATAAGACCGCGCGCGCCGGGCATCATCATCAGTCACGGCTCAATTGCTGAAGGAGTATCTCAGTCACGAAGCACGACGTCGTTGGACTTTTTGGAAGCGCAGTCATTAGACTTGCCGCTAGCCTTTCTTTCACAGCCTTGCTGCCGAGAAGAAAGGACCAGGACTAGAGCGGAGCGAGGATTCAGCTGGGTCACCCCGTCGCCGGCCGGACAACGAGAGGAACGACGAGTACAGTGGAGCCTGCTCCCCTGGACTCTGGGCGCCTCTCGAGCTACAGCCGCCCAGATGCACTCGACCTCCACGCAGCCTCCTAATGACGTGGGACGTAAGGGTCCGCCGTTACACCAGTCCACGAGAGGTCTGGACAATACCACCGCTGCTGTCGCCGCTGCCAGCCTCTCCAACGCGGTCTGTGGTCAAGGCCACACAAATCGTGCCTACGGCGCGAGTACACCGTGGCACCCAGGCTACCATCGAGCACACGAGCGCCGACCAATCAACTCAGTCGGACAGTGATTGAGAGCCGTCCACGAGGTCTTCCGCCACCCAGACCGACGAAGACCACCGGCTTCACCTCAGAGACCGCGCATCACCATACATCACCTCCGGCGCGGAGACGCGCACAGTCGGCACCACTGCGGCCACGAACACCGTCAAAGACCACGAGAGCCAGTCGCTGGGGACCGGTCAAACACACGGAGGCCAAACCGGTAATCACCTACCGGGAACGCAGGCGTCGACAAAACAGCTTTTTAAGGGCTAACACATCAGCCCTTTTCAGAGCTACCACATCGGCCCTTTTCAGGGCCACCAAAAATCAACGAGAACATCCCGCTTCTAACACCATCGGTCCTTTTCAGGGCCAATACAAAAATGTACATATAATGTAAATAGCTGTACATAAATCAATAAACAAGATATATAGTATACAAGAAGCTATTGTCACAATCTGCAATCATACCTTCCTATATATACTAAGCTGCCACACTTAAGTAAGATAATATTGATTTTGAGATTACATAAATATATAAAGAAAAAATTTATTTCATAAAAATGTAATTTAAATCTGTATCTGGTATAAAAAGAGATTTGCCAGAATTTGGATTGTTGGATACGCAAAAACCATCTGTTTGACATTGTTTGTTTTGATCGATTGACTGTATAGACATAGGTGTTACATTAGAGAATTTCATAAAGCTCAATAATCTTGGGGCAAATCTGTAAACAATGAAGTAGATATATTAAGGAAAACGCGTTAATAAAGGATCACATTATTCAGATATATAAGCAAAATAACAATAATTAAGCAAAATCTGTGATCATGAATATGTATATTTATATATATACTTATTTATTTATTATATATTATATATACATATATAAATTATATATATATATATATATATATAATAAGTAAATATATAAATATGTAAATAATGTAAATTTTATTATATGTAAATTATATAATTATATTATATATTTATCGAATTATATAACTATATGTAATTGGATTTCTGATAATATTTTTATTTTTTTTTCATCCTTTTTATTCTATTTTTATATTTGATATATAATACACGATACTTTATCTCATCTATTTATATATTGCTAGATCAAAAACAGGTTAAAAAATTTAATATTTCTTGTAATGTGCTCTACTGACATTATATTTTTGTGTTGAATTTAATGTTTATTTACGAGTATTATGAATTATCCTTGGCATTTAAATTTATGTTACACATTGTATACGCAAATTTGACAACATCGTGATCGCTCATCGCGCATGACCACATGACAGTAATTCGCATCCTGAACTTGACTGCGCGTTCATAAACTCATTAAGAAAAAAAGTGTCGCAACCTCACTGACCACGACTGTACACATTCATCACATTTTGTACATGTACACTAGTTGATTAAATAAACATCTTTTTATCATAAACACACGTCTGGTTGTCTCGTAGCCCTTTTCGAATCCCGGTTGAGCGAGCCGTGCTCAAAAAGTGGCACGTTACAACTTTCTCGAACACCGTTTAATTAAAGTATCTGCTATAGTTATCCAATATTTTTTGCCACTTCAGGTTTTCTTTTAATTCCGCGTTTGTGAAATTACTCACTTTAATTTTGAAGTAAACTTATAAGAAGTCTGATAAACCTTTGCAAGTCCCTATATGAGGGAGATATTTTATTTGAGAAATAATAAATTAATTATTTTTGAGAAATAATAAATTATTTTTTCAGATCATCCGATGATGATGATGATGATGAAGAAATTTAAAATATACTTAAATTTAACTCCCTCATGTGATTATATTTTATATTTTCATGTTTATTTTATATAAGAAATCTATATTTTGTGATTCAGACTTAGTATACATATATGTATATACATATATGTATAATAACTATAATAACGAATATAATATAATTTAATATAAATGTTTTTTCTCTCTTATAATTTGCGTTATTATTTTGTCTAACCTATCTCTCACGTATACATTGTCTACTTTTAAAATAATTATTTTACTTTCAGCTTCTGATCTCTCATCGCAGTCATCTTGATTGACAACATTAGAAGCGAGAAGATATATAACTCCAAATTACAAAATACATTGAAAGATAATGTCCATAAAATGGCACTTGCGATCAGTTGAGAGACTGGTAAAGTATATTTTGAAAACTTTTGATTTAATAAAATTAATAAATAGCCATAAAATTAGCATGACATGTAACTTATTTTTAAATGTAAAATTTTACAGCTATTTATTTCTTATTATAGCAAAAAAAATTTTTTTTAATAATGTTCTAATCGGTTCACCACACAATCGAGCGCAAGTGATTTTTTAGGGACATATCTTTTTATTTTAAAATATTTCGTAAGATTTGTAAGTATATGTTTTTTCTTGCTTTTAACGTTATACATCTATATAGCTGCGACAAGAAAAAAGGAGACTTATGCCCAATTTCACCAATTCGGTGAAATTCGGTTTTTTAAACCTGACATTCTAGTGATATTTAGTTAACCGCAGTTTACAGTACATTCTTTGTTCCCCACCACGCTTCGTTTAAAATTTAAATGCGGTTAAACTGAGTTTGATTTGAACGCCCATTTTTGGCCGTTCAGCTACAATAAATGAAGTTCGGGAAAAATATCTAGTGTAAAGTGAGCGTGAAAAGATATAAGTATATGTAGACATCACTCAAAAGGTTAGAAACAAGCAATTTATTTTTTATTAATATAAAAATATATTTAATATATATTTCTGTGTGTAATATCACTCCGATATTTACTACCAGTACTGAAAATGAAGAAATTCTCGTTATCTATATCATATATTTCCAGTATTCACAGTGAATATAGAATGTAGCCTATTTATACAATGTATATAATATGTATAATGCTTGTGTATTGTTGTGTTTCCTTGTAGGAAAACGATAACAATTTGGATGTATATAATTACATCTTATCTTCATCAAACGATGAAGATTTTAGAAGACCCAGACTTTAAGGAACGTAAACATTATTTTGAAGAGCTGGATGAAATCGAATTTAAGATGAGATTTCGCCTAAATAAAGAGAAACAGTCCTAATAATATTACATTATATTGACAATGAATTATAATTTAGAACCGAACGGTAGGTATAAGCTTGAATATTTTATGAAAAAATAATACAAAGCAATTTTCGTATTTGTGATTCCATTAGTATACAAAATGTTTTCTGTATTGTTTTGATACTTTAATGGAAATAATTAACATATGCAAAAAAATTCCCATACAGCATAAATGTCTAAAATAGGTTTTGGAGACATCGCAGGGACGTGTACAAGTAGAATATCTTTCAGATGTCTCTAGGATGTCTTTTGGATATTTGTGCTGGATTTGTATAAGAAATTTTTGGCTTAATATAACAATATCTTCTATAATCTCTTATTTTTATTTATCAAAAAAATATTTTTTTTCATATCTACAGAAATAATGCTATATCACCGATATGTCAACTGCTTCTAACACTGCGTCTATATGCAACAGGGTCTTTTTTTAATAACAATGAGAGATTTCGTAGAAATCAGCACAACAAGTGCACATCGAATTGTCCACACAGTTAGTGCAGCAATCGCTCGCTTAAAACCCAATTGTGTACATTTTCCGATAATTCGAGAGGAGATTCAAAGAGAGCAATTAAAATTTTTCAATAATGCACGTTACCCAAAAGTTATTGGTTGTATCAATTGTATACATATACGGATACACTTTACATATTGCCCTTTTGGCAACAGTATGTAAATTTTCCATCATTAGATTTTTCACATGCAAAGTATAACGATTTGCAAAATTGGCATTCTACATTCATTTGGCCAAATGTATGAATTGACACATTTATTTCATGATCCTTGACAATTAACGCAATGTGATTATTTAATTGACTAGCATGATGCCTTCCTTGAGCATGTCTCTGGGCATCAGCTTCGAGTCGTTTAATCCTTGCGTCGTCATTTTCATCGGCTCTCTGCCGAGCATATCTCTGAGCATCAGCTTCGAGTCGTTTAATCCTTGCGTCGTCATTTTCATCGGCCCTCTGCTGAGCATATCTCTGAGCATCAGCTTCGAGTCGTTTAATCCTTGCGTCGTCATTTTTATCAGCCCTCTGCTGAGCATGTCTCTGAGCATCAGCTTCGAGTCGTTTAATCCTTGCGTCGTCATTTTTATCAGCCCTCTGCTGAGCATGTCTTTGAGCATCAACTTCGAGTCGTTTAATCCTTGCGTCGTCATTTTCATCAGCCCTCTGCTGAGCATGTCTCTGAGCATCAGCTTCAAGTCGTTGAGATCTTTCCTCCGAATTCTCAATTTTTCGCCTTTGTCGTGAGCGCCTATCTTCGCGACTCACTTTATTCAAATTTCTGTATTTTCTCTTTTGAGGCATAATTATCTTCGTCGTACCATATATTTAAGAAAGAAATTATTTTATGTTATACAGCAATAATATTGCTCGAAGTACGTCAGAATTTTTATTTTATAATAATTTTTAATTACATGTTTAAATATTTATATAATAAATAAATAACTGATTGATCAATCCTAAGTTGAATATAAATGTTCTCAATTATTGCCTAATCTTACATCAAAAAATAATTATATTTATCTATATATATAAAAAACGGCTGGTATCTGTCGATACAGAGCTGCTGTGAGCCTGTAGAAAAAGGCTGCTGTGCGCTTATACAAAGATTTAATATAAAATAGAATAAGCACGAGAAAAAAAAGATCTATTAAGAAAATCGATCAATTAATGAATAAATAGTTCGCGGTTAGACAGACAGATAAACGGTATATATATATATATATACATATATATATATATATATATATATATATATATATACCGTTTATCTGTCTGTCTAACCGCGAACTATTTATTCATTAATTGATCGATTTTCTTAATAGATCTTTTTTTTCTCGTGCTTATTCTATTTTATATTAAATCTTTGTATAAGCGCACAGCAGCCTTTTTCTACAGGCTCACAGCAGCTCTGTATCGACAGATACCAGCCGTTTTTTACAGGCGCACAGCAGCCTTTTTCACAGGCGCACCGCAGCTCTGTATCGGCGCATAGCAGCCGTTTTTTAAAGGCGCATAGCAGCCTCTTTTTACAGGCGCACAGCAGCCTTTTTGTATAATGTAATTGAATCTCGGATATCTGAGAAATAATTTTTTTTATATAAGAAAAATCTAATAAAATGGTAATTATTAATGTAAAAATATTAATTACAAATATTTAACACAATTATTACAAATATTTAAACATATTTATTCCGTTACCATGGTAACATTTTTATCTGCAATATTCATATTATATGCGTAACACAACTTTAACTTTTTTTTGGAGCTCATATCTTGTACATCTCTTAACGACGTATAATTGTGTCTAAAGTATGAAACGTATAAAAATGTCTAAAGAGACCAAAAAGGGCAATGAAAATGCGTGCAACTCGAATAATGTAAGTAAATTTTAATTTTAGAGAAAGAGAAAAAGCGAGGAGTGACAAAGTGAAAGATAGAGAATGAGATTAAGAGAGGGGGGGGAGAGAGAGAAAGAGAGAAAATAAGGTTAAGAAAGATACAAAAAAAGATGTTTGTGTGTGTGTATTTGTGTGTAAAGGAGAGGGGGAGAGGGGGAAGGGAGGAGAAGGGCAGGGAGGAGGAGGGGAGGGAGGAAGGGAGGGGAGAGGGGGGAAAGAGAGAGATAGATTGATTGATTGATCTTTATTAGCTTTCTCAGCTATTTGTAATACAGATCTAATTTACATTAATTATTATATACTCCTTTAGCGCTCGCTTAAGCGCTTCAAGTGTTTCATTCCGTCTCATTTCAACTGGTAAGTCATTATACATTTTCACTCCTTCATAAAATATACGCATCTGGACACTGGTAGTTCTGCGAAATTGCATTACAATATCCCCGACTTGTCGTGTCTGTCTTTCACTTTCATTTCCCACAATTGTTAACCTATTTTTCAATTGATCCGGTAACATACTCTTTAAAATCTTAAAAATAAATATACACACATTATAATATAGCCTCTGTCTTATGGACATAAACTGCAGCGCTTGCAGCAGCTCACTTTGGTATGTCTATCACATTGTAATATGATCCTCATGGCCCGGTTTTGCGCTTTTTGCAATTCATTCAGCTGTGTTTCTCCCATGTCAATTAACAGCGTCGCACAATAGTCAAAGTGAGGCGCTATGATTGTCTTGTATATAATACATATAGTATATGCCGATATGTAATTACCTATTCTATTTAAAAAACTCACTTTTTCCCCTATTTTCTTTAGCATATAATCACAGTGGTCCTTAAATCTTAGTCTATCGTCAATAATTATGCCTAGATATTTCATTCTTTCCACACGCTCTATTTCAGTTCCATCCAAATTTCAATGTAATGTTACCTCTCAGTTCTTTCCTTATACTTCTAACTATCATATATTTCGTTTTTCCTGCATTCATTTTTAACTTATTTGTATTCATCCATTTTTCCACTGTAACAAATGTCATATTCATTTTTCTTTCTAATTCCGCACTACTCTCTCCGGTCACATACACCAGCGTATCATCCGCAAACATTTTTATGTTACATCCTTCCGGGCAGACTTTAATTATATCATTTATGTATATTATAAATAACAAAGGTCCTAATACAGATCCCTGTGGTACTCCATAATCTGTGGCCAATAATGTAGACCATTCATTGTTAAATCGTACCTGTTGTGTTCCATTCTTTAGATATGATCTTAACCATTCTAAAGCTGTTCCTCTAATTCCGTATATAACTTCTCTAACAATCTTTCCCTATCTATTGTTTCAAATGCTCGCTTGAGATCCATGAAAATTACCCCCACTATTTTTGCTTCACTAACTATCAATTTCCATTCGTCAATGACTGTTTGAATCGCTGTTTCACACAAATACTGTTTTCTAAAACCCGATTGATGCTCTGTTATGATACAATTATCTTTAAAAAACGTCTCAATTTGTTTTTTAACTACTAATTCTAATACTTTCTCGAATATTGGTAACGTATTTATAGGCCTAAATTCACTTGCTTTCCTAGCTTTCTCTATTTTTGGAATCGGTATTATCGTAGACGTTTTCCAATCTTCTGGACAGCAACCTTCCCTCAATGAGTTATTTATTATATCAATAAATTCCTCTTTTATTACATAAAATATTGCTTTAAGTATATCACTAGTTATTCCCTTTTCCGTACCTCTCTTTTTTGGTAGTTCCATAACAATTTTTTGTAAATGCTCTATTCTAATCATCTCAAAATTTTCCACAATCTCCTCGCTTTCAATAACAAAAATAATTCTTTTACCTGGACTTCCCAAGTTACCTCTATTTATAGATTTTACTATGCTATATAAATACTCTGTATATAATATAAATTAAATTTATCAGCTATATTGCACCCTTCAGTATTATCTAATATTTCAAAATCTATACTCTCTATTTCCTTTGTACCCGTTGGTTCGCCTCTTATTTCTTTCAGGGTTTTCCACATAGATGTCGGATTTAAAATCGGATTAAGATGTCGAATTACCTGCACTACTATTTTATTATTAGCGTAAATTAAATCTATGATTGTCTTACTGTCTTTCGTAATTCTCGTCAATTTATTTACATGTTTCATGCCTAAGATTAACATTGTCGTCTGCAACTTCCTTGTATAAAACGAATCTAACATAATATCTATATTAAAGTCTCCTATTACTATACATTCTCCTCGTATTATTAATTCTTCTACTATATCCTCCAGAAATCTTACGAAATCACCGTGCGATGCACTCGGTGAATGATATATTACCATTATTACTCCTCTATACAAATTATCTTTTACTTCAATCGCAGCACACCAACAATTCGATTCTAACTTCTTTACTAATAATATCTCATATTTAATATCATCCCTTACATATAAAACAACCCCTCCTGTATTTCTATTCTCAGCATCACATCTAATCATACTATATCCCGGTACGTTCACTTCACAGTCTTCAATTTCTGCAGTCACTCTGGTTTCTGATAACGCGATGAAAGCAGGGTTTATTTTCTTCATAATCTGATGCTGTATCTCGTTTTTATGCGCCATCAAACTTTGCGCATTTGTTTATAGTATCAGTTCTGTTTCCATCTATAGTTGCTTTTTAGCATCCTCCCAGCCGGCTCTTCTCTTCTCATCTTGTATCGCCCTCTTGAAAGTCGGGCATTCCGGATCAAGTGCGTCATGTTCATCATTTATTTTCAAGTTGTATGTTTGAATCTTAAATATACAATTTATACATCTTTTCTTTGTCGCTGTACATTCTTTCACATTATGATTTCCTGCACATTTGTGACATCTTTCATTACGCAATTACAATTCTTTGGAATATGATAATAACCCCAGCATTTAAAACATCTTTTAATGTTAATGTGATTGAATGCAAGACACTTTCTCCATCCTACATTCAGTTTTCCTCTGCTCAGCATTACTTCATGAGTCTCTTCATCAGCTTCAATTATTACGATACCTTCTTTTTCTCTTCTTCCGGATTGACCTTTATCATTTCTCTTCTCTTTAACTATTTTCTTCACTATTCGCATATGAATTCCTTCATTTTTCGTGTAAATCTTGTTCTGCTTCTTGATTGTATCTATTAAATTATCATAATTTAACGTCATTTCTTCCTCGCCAATATTAACAATTTTTATTTTAGGTTTCATCCTCGGTGACTCAGTAACTTTGAAATTCTCGCCCAGCTTGGCTTGTACTGTCGCCTATCGTTTTTCCATTTCTTCTCTAGTCTCACAACCGAGAATCACTGTTCCCTTACTTCCTTTTTTTATTCTTCGTTATTCCCATAGCCATGTTCTTGATATCTATCTTTTCTTTTATCAGTTTTTTAGTTGCTTCACTCTCCTGTTGCACCTTGGGTTTGACAATTATAATATTTTCCTTTTTCTTCTCTTTAACTGCTTCGCTGTAGCTTCTTTGCGCTCCTCCTGACGGCCCACAAGCTCCTCCCTATATCATTCTTCTCAGGTCTCCAAGTTCTTGTTTAATATTTCCCAGTTCTTCTCGAACTATTTCCTTGACCATCATCTTAATTTCCTTCTTACATGCTGTTTCATCTTTTAATTCTTTCACAATTTTTACAAGCCAATCTATTTTTACGTCAATACTCGATGGTCCACTCACTCCTGATGTTCTATTTCCACTGCTTGATGTCGTAAACGAACCTATAGATCCTATAGATCCTAGTCTATCCCTGCTGCTCCCCGCCACTGCAGATGCCTTCTTCATATCTGCTTCACTTTCAATTGTAAACTTCTCAAATGGGCCAGGACACGACACCAGTTCACGGTTTTTATCATAAATCTTATGCTTACTTACACATCCTGGATGTAAAAAAGCTTAACACAAGACTGGCATGCCACAACCTGACTTTTTATTGCCTTCTTACATGCCAAACATCGATACTCATATTCATCGTTCATATCGATAATTACCGGCCGAAACCGTTAATATCAGCATAGATCAGTCACCTTTGCGTCCACTTACACACGTCAGCACTTTTTGTCCACCGTTAATGTCTACCTGTCGTATGAGATTTCGATGTCTCATACAAGATATGTAGTTCTTACGCTCACACACCAGCATATCCCGGCTAGGTAACACTCATAGTTACTCCCAGTCTATGCAGCTATTACTTCGACAACTTTTAGTCACTCTCTCACACTATTGAACTACTTAAAAACTATCACTTTTACGGAGCGATGTTTGACACGTCTTCTCCATCGGAGAGAGAGAGAGAGAGAGAGAGAGAGAGAGAGAGAGAGAGATTGAGAGAGAGGGAGGGAAAGAGGGAGGGGGAGAGAAAGGGATGGGGAGGGGAGAGAGAGCGGGAGAGAGAGAGAAAGGGAGAGCGGGAGGGAGAGAGAGAGCGGGAGAGAGAGAAAGAGAGAGAAAGAGAGAGCGGGAGGAGAGAGAGCGGGGGAGAGAGAGAGAGAGAGCGGGGGAGAGAGAGAGAGAGCGGGAGAGGGAGAGAGAGAGAGCGGGAGAGGGAGAGAGAGAGAGCGGGAGAGGGAGAGAGAGAGCGGGAGAGAGAGGAGAGAGAGGGAGCGGGAGAGAGAGAGAGGGAGGGAGGGAGGGAGGCAGCGGGAGAGAGAGGGAGGGAGGGAGCGGGAGAGGGAGAGGGAGGGAGCGGGAGAGAGAGAGAGAGAGAGAGAGAGAGCGGGAGGAGAGAAAGAGAAAGGTTAAGAAAGATACGAAAAGAGATTTGTGTGAAATATAGAAGCGGTGGGAGAAGATTAATAAAATTTTTTTTAGGTTGATATCGACCAAATCAGCCTTGAGGCACAAAATGACGTCCTCAAGGCTAAGTTATTAAGCATTAAAAAACAATTAAATGCGGCTTTAGCTGCGAATAAGCAGCTGCCGCTGCAACAGCAGCCGCAGCAAGAGCAGCCACCCCCCCCCCCCCAAAAAAAATAATCTGCAATGTAAATGTAAAAATAAATAGTTACTCTTATTAAATACAAAAAATAATAATATAATAATATAAATATAATAATGTGTTATTTTTGTTACAGTGAAACAGAAAACTGCCCGTTGGGCAAGAGGTGGACGCGGGCGTTCATATCGCGAACGTGGTGGTCGCAGAGGGGGACGTAGTGGAGGACGTGGAGAAAGAAATACAATTATTATAAATATGTAATAAAAGTGTATATAAATATGTAGTATAAATGAGTTAATATATATATATATATATACATAAACAAAAAAAAATAAAACATATGGTGTATTGTTATTTTTACTATTAAAGAGTATATAAATATACGGGTTCAACCTTTTGGTAATGTAAAGTTTTTATTCATTTCTTATTAATGTCGAATTATATTACAACAGTTGAAGGGAATGTAATAAATTATTTTATTTCTTAGGTGGACCACACGCAGAATTGTTTCGGAATCGAAAAGGCTTTTTTTCACTAAATGTGCAAGTCATTTGTAACAGAAATTTAGAAATAACAGATATAGTAGCCAGATGGCCTGGCTCGGTACATGATAGTACCATATCTTATAATAGTCGCCTAAGAGCTAATTTTGAAAACATGTATAGAAATAGATTACTATTAGGAGATAGTGCCTATCCCTCAAAATCTTACTTACTTATTCCAAAACCCTGGAAGACTTGCGGAAGTATTATATAATCAAGCACATATGTATACGCACACGAAACATTATAGAACGGTTGTTTGGAACATGGAAAAGCTTCCCAATTTTAGCTTTGGGCATGAACTATAAATTATGAAGAGTAATGACAATTATTGTAGCGACAGCCGTTTTGCATAATATTGCAACGGCCAACGCGGATGAAAACCCTCTTCAAGATCCTGCTTTAAACTTACCAACACCATAGGATGATGTTATTAATGAAGGACGTAGGAATGACCAATTTAATGCACAAAATGATATTAATGCTACACGTATACAAATTATAAATGAATATTTTGAGAGGTATATATAAGATATGTCGACATTAAAAAATATATGTTTTATAATGGTTGTGTTAATCAAGTATTAGAAAAAGAAAGTGCACATTTATAATGTACTACTAATTACATTTTGTTCCTTATCTTTAATTATTTTGATAATGCAATGAGCTTAATAACATATACTTTATATTTATACATAAAGAAAAACGAAATACTTAATATAGACTATATTCCTTCAACTCCGTCAAAGAAAATGATTAGTTATATAATTTAAGTACATATCAACTATAATGAGAATTATGCTTTATTTTTCAGGTTGCTGTAAATGTTTTTATACAATTAACGATCACAAATGTTAAAAGCATAATCTACATCGTATGTAACATGTGTGAGAAAAGTGGTTTATGAGAGTTTTTATATTAACGTTGTGATTTTCTGATAGGTTTAATTAAAACTTAAATGTAGAAATTTTGACCACCAGTAGTAAAAATTAAAAAATAATGAACACAATTCTGGCAAATTCAATTTATTGTTAAGTGCACATCACAACGTTTCGACCTTAGTTTTAGGTCCTTATCAAGTGATCTATAAATCATGAAAAAGAACGAAGAACAATTAATATTGCAAATAATAGTAACAAATGATAAAGATAAGATAATGAAAAATAGATATGTACTTGCGATATATAATTAAACTTTATAGATGTCAAAAGATAGAAAATTCATTGTGTCAGATAGACAAACACGTCAAACACATTAGACAAACTGAGAGGACTAAACAACCTTTATTATGAAGTCATTATTTAAATTGTCTGTGTCCTTTTGTAAATTTAAAGTGTTATTGTTTTTCTTGATGAAGAACATTTCAGCAATCTCTCTTTTTCTGACATGTTTTTCATTATGTAAGATCTTAGGATTTACCCAGTCAAAGTCATGGTTAAATTCAATTTTATGTTTACTGATGACAGAAAGATTGCTGGAATGCATTTTAATATTCTTAAAGTGTTCTTTAACCCGAGTCGTCAAATGTCTCTTCGTTTGTCCAATGTATGAAGACTTACAATTTTTACAGTTAATTTGGTAAACTATCTCGGTCTTGTTATCGGTGGGCAATCTGTCCTTCCCAAGTGTAATTACATTAATTAGTTTTTTTGGTATGTTATGTACAACGTTAAACCCAATGTTTTTAAAAATTCTATCAATATTGCCTAAGCTTTCTACATATGGTAATGAGATGAAGGAGGTATTATTAATCATGTCATTATCTATGCTCAGGTTGTTGACAGAGCGGTTCTTTAAAAAATGAAGTCTCTTATTAACAAAACGATCAATAATATGTTCTGGGAAACAATTATTAAACAATATTTGTTTCACTATTTTAATGTTGTTATCATGGAATTGATCATCAGATAATAAAACCGCATGGTCAACGAGATTAAAAATAGTGTTCATTTTATATTTAAATGGATGATTAGAATAAAAATTAATATATCTATTAGAGCAAGTGTTTTTTCTATACCAATTAGTTGAAAGTTTCCCATTAGAACGTATGATCGTTGTGTCTAAAAAATTTATACATCCATTTACTTCGACCTCATAGGTGAAACTTAAACGCTGGTGATAGTAATTAAATGTCTCAGTAATTTCCTGAATTTTCGTACTCGGGATTATGGCAAAAATATCGTCCACATATCTATAGTAAGTCCGAACATTAAAACTTAATTGAGATAAGCAATGAGTCTCCAAGTCATCCATCACAATATCAGCTAAGATAGGTGAAAGAGGAGAACCCATTGGGCTGCCGAAAATCTGCTCATAGAACTGTCCATTAAACGAAAAACTGGTCGAATCCAAGATAAATTCAACTGCGTATAAAAATTGAGGCAGACTAAAATCGGTGTTAGGGGAGATGTCATTCCACCGTTTATCAATAGCGCTCAACACCAATTCTTTAGGGATATTGGTAAATAATGCAGTGACATCGAGTGAAATTAAAATTTCATCGTCATTAATAATTTTGTCTTTTAAATTGGAAGTGAATGACCAGCCATCTTTAACATGAGATTTAGGTTGTGAAATGGACTGATGTAAGATACCATGAACATATTTAGCGACATTGTATACCGGACTACCTTGTGACGACACAATGATGCGTAAAGGAAAACCATTTTTATGGACCTTCGGCAATCCATAACAACGTGGTAGATTGCCATTAGTGGTATTTAACAGTTTATATGTAGAGTCATTAATCAAATCATTACTGAGCCAAGATTTAATAAGCGAATTTGTTTTATTAGTTAGTTGTCTAATAGGATTCTTATTTAATTTTTTATAAGTAGATTCATCACTCAGCAAACTTTCCATTTTTTCCAGATAATCATTTTTCGAATGATCTCAAGAAGATTTGGCAACGACTATACAACTCTACTTAAGTTATGGATCAACAACAAGAAAAAAATTTTTTCCGCCAATCAACAATTAATTTTCTTATTACGGTGCAGAAGACATGATGTTTTTCCGTCACATATCACCAATTTAAAAACTAATATCCAATTTTTTAGTAGTAGCATCAAAAGAAAAATGGAGATGATTAATTTGAAGTATCGTTACAAACTATTAAGATTAGAGATTAAAGATCTTAATGTGAAACTTAATTACTTGCGGTTCGTAACTAAGAAGATAGAAAAAAGACTCTTCGAAGGTTTACCTCGCGACTTAGTACTCAATTTTTTTGAATATAACAAACGAAAGTTTTTTACCTTTAAACACGTAGCGGAAAATAAGTCAATCAAAAAATTTAATAATTTAATTTCTAAGCATAATGTAATTGTTAACCCGTTTAAGAATATTGACAAAATTAAGTGGTTGGTTAACATTAGTGGTAAGACTATCCCGGAGAGAATATCTGACTTTTTGAGCTTGGGTGACAAATTCGGATTACCTATTGACCAACCTAATAAAAATGACAGGATTAATATAGTACTTGAGACGATAAAGAACTTAGAAATCAATCACTCGAAGATCCCGACTGAAATAATTGAAACAACTAGAATTTCAATCGCTGATTCTTTCAAAAAATTCTTATGTGAAAATAAACACATGAGCTTTTTAGATAGATACATTTTACAAGAATTCTCTCTTTGTAAAAAATTTTTACGTGATAACGATGATATTTTTGTCACTAGAGCTGATAAGGGTCAGGTTACTGTAATAATGGATAGAAATGATTATCTGGAAAAAATGAAAAGTTTGCTGAGTGATGAATCTACTTATAAAAAATTAAGTAAGAATCCTATTAGACAACTAACTAATAAAACAAATTCGCTTATTAAATCTTGGCTCAGTAATGATTTGATTAATGACTCTACATATAAACTGTTAAATACCACTAATGGCAATCTACCACGTTGTTATGGATTGCCGAAGGTCCATAAAAATGGTTTTCCTTTACGCATCATTGTGTCGTCACTAGGTAGTCTGGTATACAATGTCGCTAAATATGTTCATGGTATCTTACATCAGTCCTTTTCACAACCTAAATCTCATGTTAAAGATGGCTGGTCATTCACTTCCAATTTAAAAGACAAAATTATTAATGACGATGAAATTTTAATTTCACTCGATGTCACTGCATTATTTACCAATATCCCTAAAGAATTGGTGTTGAGCGCTATTGATAAACGGTGGAATGACATCTCCCCTAACACCGATTTTAGTCTGCCTCAATTTTTATACGCAGTTGAATTTATCTTGGATTCGACCAGTTTTTCGTTTAATGGACAGTTCTATGAGCAGATTTTCGGCAGCCCAATGGGTTCTCCTCTTTCACCTATCTTAGCTGATATTGTGATGGATGACTTGGAGACTCATTGCTTATCTCAATTAAGTTTTAATGTTCGGACTTACTATAGATATGTGGACGATATTTTTGCCATAATCCCGAGTACGAAAATTCAGGAAATTACTGAGACATTTAATTACTATCACCAGCGTTTAAGTTTCACCTATGAGGTCGAAGTAAATGGATGTATAAATTTTTTAGACACAACGATCATACGTTCTAATGGGAAACTTTCAACTAATTGGTATAGAAAAAACACTTGCTCTAATAGATATATTAATTTTTATTCTAATCATCCATTTAAATATAAAACGAACACTATTTTTAATCTCGTTGACCATGCGGTTTTATTATCTGATGATCAATTCCATGATAGCAAAATTAAAATAGTGAAACAAATATTGTTTAATAATTGTTTCCCAGAACATATTATTGATCGTTTTGTTAATAAGAGACTTCATTTTTTAAAGAACCGCTCCGTCAATAACCTGAACATAGATAATGATATGATTAATAACACCTCCTTCATCTCATTACCATATGTAGAAAGCTTAGGCAATATTGATAGAATTTTTAAAAACATTGGGTTTAACGTTGTACATAACATACCAAAAAAACTAAATAATGTAATTACACTTGGAAAGGACAGATTGTCCACCGATAACAAGACCGAGATAGTTTACCAAATTAACTGTAAAAATTGTAAGTCTTCATACATTGGACAAACGAAGAGACATTTGACGACTCAGGTTAAAGAACACTTTAAGAATATTAAAATGCATTCCAGCAATCTTTCTGTCATCAGTAAACATAAAATTGAATTTAACCATGACTTTGACTGGGTAAATCCTAAGATCTTACATAATGAAAAACATGTCAGAAAAAGAGAGATTGCTGAAATGTTCTTCATCAAGAAAAACAATAACACTTTAAATTTACAAAAGGACACAGACAATTTAAATAACATATATGACTTCATAATAAAGGTTGTTTAGTCCTCTCAGTTCGTCTAATGTGTTTGACGTGTTTGTCTATCTGACACAATGAATTTTCTATCTTTTGACATATATAAAGTTTAATTATATATCGCAAGTACATATCTATTTTTCATTATCTTATCTTTATCATTTGTTACTACTATTTGCAATATTAATTGTTCTTCGTTCTTTTTCATGATTTATAGATCACTTGATAAGGACCTAAAACTAAGGTCGAAACGTTGTGATGTGCACTTAACAATAAATTGAATTTGCCAGTACGGTCGAGAGAATTGTGTTCATTATTTTTTAATTAAAACGTCTATTATAAGCATTTATTTCATAGATATTTATTTATTGTAAGTTATACAATACGTAAATAAAAATTTAATTTACTCATTTGACATACTGTTCTTTTTCATTTTTGGTATAATTTGTACAACTCATACATCATTAATTATAATTTCTATATTCATAGATACATATTTGTAAAGTGTATATACTTGTTATTAATGCTTAAAAATTAATATAAAAAAAATACAAGCAGTTTATAACTAGTATTAAATTTATTTAACTTGGTGAAACTTAACCTTCAGGTAATGACTTTTTTAATTTATTACATTACATATTTTTGATAATCTCTAATAACAAAGAAACTTTATAGAACACTTTTAGAAAATAAAAGAAAATATTTAAGTACTTTTAAACTTAAAGATTTATATAGTAACATGAAATAAAAAAATATCATATACGACAGATATTTAAAAAATATTTAAGTATTTTTAAACTTCTTCAATTTTTTTGTAATATCAAAATGAACTAAGCATTTTATTAAATTGTCGTACATGTACGTATGCGCGTATGCATACCCGCATGTATAATAATAAATAATAAAAGTACTTATTGTACTCTTAAGCAAACAAAAGAAACAATATATATATTTCAACTCTTTCTTAAACTATTAACTTATCTTGAAAATATTACCTACAGAAGACTTTTATAATTTACTTTGCGTACGTACTTGCGCGCATGTGTAATGAATATATAATATAAAAAAAACAGATTTATTTGAAGAATATCACAGATCTAAGTACTCGGTATCCTCTAATTTTTCAGAATTTTGTAATCGTTTTAAAAGATAATTCTTTATTGCAATTTCCTATTCTATCAACTGCATGTGCAATTTCTCTCTTCGTAATTGCATGTTCAATATTTGTATTTCTATGTCATGCTTTTTTCAGAATCCATCTTCATAAGCTCAACTAGCTCTTTTTTTGAATCTACTAATGTCGACGTTTTCAATACTGTTCAGTACAAGGTAAAAATAGCAAAAAATTGAAGCAAGGCCGCGATTGTGCCTCAAATTACGACTCTGTCGCAGGACTCATGTCCTGCGAGCACCCCGTACGGGTCTGCCAGGCTGAGCACCCAATCCGCGAGAGCCGCGTCCATTTCCGTTGCGTAATAAGGCGCGATACCGCATGCGATAATCCAACTTCGCGGATTGCGCAATGCGAGACACGCGCAGATCGATGATTATCCGCGATATCGACAAGGCGCAACGCAACCGGAAACCACGCGACTTTCCAGGATCATCGAGTTCGACCAAGTGCTCGATCCTCGTGCAGCCTACGATCTCTTACATCGTGAGCCTTTGGCGAACGAAGACGTGCAGTCAATCAATTGAATTTTTTTTGGTGTGAATCAAGTTCGTTTTTGCAGTGAATTAAGAGAGCGTGCGGTAGTTTTGGATCGCCGATCGATCTACCTCAGCGATTAGATTAGCGGTTTGTGATAAGGCGGTGCTAATTGTGAGTGGCTCGCGCCTACCGACTCGACGTCGTCAAGGATTCTCACGCTCGGTGCTCCAACATGTGTCTTAGTAGTTCGTCGCCATTACGCCGATCTCGTTCGCGGATCCACGCTTTCCCATCGTCTTCAATTCTCTTTTCTTTCTTTTTGTGAACAATTAAAAGCTCGTTGGAGCAAAAGGGATAGAAAGCAAGAATGCTTAGAAATCTATAAAAACGCTGCCGGTGAATACGCGGTCGCGGTCGTCACTGCGGATCAAGATCTCCTCTCGTCGCGTTGAAGATTATCCGTCGCTGCGATACCGAACAGTTATCGCGAAGAAGATTTCCGTCTCGTGATAAGCGAGGACGAAGATATCTGTTCGATTAATAAACGATTCCGGCATCGCGACTTCGCGTTCTCACTTCATCGATTCTCAAAAATAGGAACTGTAAATAGTGTAAATAAAAACTGTATCGCGTGTCATTGTTGCGCCGTTCGACTCCTTGTGAAACAAAAAAAGACCAACGTAAGTTGCGTTCAATCAATAATTTGCAATAATCGGATTGGTAACCGCGACCTTGTCCGCTTCCGTATCATTTCGCGCCTAAAACTAGGCGGTCCCGGCATCTCGAGCCCCAAGAGTCTCGTTCTCGGTCGTGCCCGAAACATCTGGTCCTTCGAGGCAGATCGAAGTGATTGAACGAAATAAAGATCGCGGAGTGCGTGTCAAGTAATGTACATCATGTCCGAATTGGAGAAGCAGCTACATTTGCTGCGAACGGTCGATCGGGCTCTCGACAATTTCAAAAAAATCGGGCGTAACAATCTTACGCCCGCAAAGATTTGCAATCGGATGACCGCACTCAAGGAGATCTGAACGCAAATTCAATAGGACATCTCGCCCTCAAGCACATCATCCCCGCAGCTAATCAACCGTTGGTGGAGTACTTCAAAGAAAATCAGTACGAGACCTACGAGGAGATTTATCAAAACACCTGCGACTACATGGCTGAGTGTCTGGAGGAAATTGACCCATACGTAAGTCCGAACCAGTCTTTCGACCAAGGACATCAACATCTGATTTCAACGTCCTCGTTCTCGTTGTCGCACCTTCCGCCGATAAAGCTTCCGCTTCGACGGCAAGTACGAAGAGTGGGAGAGCTTCCGTGATCGCTTTACGTTTCTCATTATTCAGAACAAAGAATTAACTAATTTCGCGCGCATGCATTTTCTTACTTCTTGCCTAAGAGACCGTGCTCTTGATTGCGTTAAGAATATTCGAGTAAGAGCAGAAAATTTCGAAATAGCGTGAGACATGTTAAAGGCGCGGTATAATAACAAGCGCAGACTTATTAACGTTCACATTTCAACGCTGTTAAGTTTACCCACGGTGCCAAAAGAATCCGCTCTCGAGTTACAGATAATTCGCGATAAAGTCAACACGGCAGTCGCCGCTTTGAAAAATTTGCAGCGCACGCCAGAAGAACTTTGGAACGATATATTAATCTGCCTGGTCTCTCAAAAACTTGATTCTGTTACTCGCAAAGCATGGAACTTGAAATTTAGCGATGAACGCATGCCTCCGTCATACAAGGATTTAAGTAACTTTCCCGATACTCGAATTCGCGCACTTGAAGAATGGAAGCTCCCTTCACCTTCGTCCGAAAAAGCACTAAAGTCTGCGCACGCGCAGAAAATTAGCTCAAACGCGTTCACGAAATCTTCGATCAATTGTTCGTCATGTAAAGCGAAACATTATTTTAATGTCTGTCCGCAATTCACGAGTAAGAGTCCGAATCAACGTCACGATCTGGTAAAACAAGAAACGTTGTTTCAATTGTTTAAGCAAAAATCACGCAGTTAACGCTTGTTCAAGTAAATACTCATGTCATCTTTGTCAAAAAAGCATCACACAATGCTTCATGTGGATTCGAACTCTTCTTCTAAAACAGATGAGGTCACGATTTCGAATCAACCTTCACAGTCCGTGGAAACAAAAAGTTAAGCAGTAAATTCATTGTTCACTTCTTCCAAGACAAACTTTCGATCGCATGTTTTGCTAGCCACGGGGCTTGGGTCACCGTGAGCTCATTGTCTGGTCGTATCGTTACTGTACGAGCTTTGTTAGAGTCCGAAATGACTTTCATAACCGAAAGTCTCGCGCAATGTTTACAGGTTAAGAAAATTCGAATGCCTATCTTAATCACGGCCGTCGGATGTGTTAACGCCGGAACGTATCGTCACGCAGCTCGAATCACCATTTCTCCGCGTCATGCAACGGCTCCGGCATTTTCGACGACAGCGTTAATTCTCAAATCATTAACTTCATATAAACCGAAAAGACTGCCGGTCGATCCTACGTTGGATCATCTCGCGAATCTCCCATGGGCAGACAAGGATCTCATGAGCACAGATCCTATCGACGCCTAATTATTGGCGCAGATTTATGAGCAGAGAGCTTCTGCTCGATGGCATTCGCAAAGGAGCGGTGGCCCAGCCCATCGCTTAAAATTCGATTTTTGGTTGGGTCATCTCAGGATCCATCTCGTCTTCGATCACATCAGCTCACTCTTCCTCGGTTGCATCGTCTCGATCAATTTGCCGCGGAAATCAGTTCACATCATTGTTTCAACTCCCTCTCACTCGAAAGGGAGCTTCGAAATTTCTGGGAAGTGGAAGAAATTCCGCGACAGTTAAGTCTAAGCCCTGACGACGAAAAATGTGGAGAACATTTTCGCGTCACTCATACTCGCTGTCCCGACGGACGATATATGGTCCGCCTCCCGTTCAAGAAAGGTCCTCCAATCGACATTGGTCAATCTCGCGCCATTGCCGAGAAATGTCTAAATGGATTATCATGTCGATTTCAAGCTCATCCGAAGGAAGCTCAAGAATACTCGGCATTTCTAGACGAGTATGAAAGTCTCGGGCACATGAAAGAGGTGCCCGTCACTCTTGTCTCCGACGAACAATCTGTGTTCATCCCGCATCACCCGGTTATCCGGGAAGGTAGCACGATGACTCATCTCCGCGTAGTATTTAATGCTTCCAGCATTACCACAAATGGTTCTTCGCTTAATGATCATTTGCTCGCGGGCCCTAAACTTCAGACCGATTTGCCCGATGTAATCTTACATTGGCGACAGTTCAAGTACGTATACACCGCCGATATAACAAAGATGTATCGACAAATTCGCATCGATCCTCGCAATTCTAACTATCAAAAAATACTCTGGAAGACAAGCTCTACATTCTCTCCGCGAGTTTCAACTACTCACCGTCACGTACGGAACGGCATCCGCTTCGTTTCTAGCGCTTTGCGTACTTAAGCAGCTGGTTCTTGACGAAGGTCAAGATTTCCCTTTAGCGATTCCGATTCTTCAAAATCAGATTTATGTTAACTATGTTCTTTTCGGCGGAGACGATATGAATCTCCTTCGCCAAACTCGCGACTACGTGCGAACGAACTACGTGCTTCAGCAGCGCGTTAAATGGAAAAATGTACAACCTCAAATTAAAATCGGGCAAATCGTGTTACTGCATAATACAACATTACCGCCTTGCAAATGGGAGCTCGGAAGAATAATTCAAGTTCAAGCGGGCACTGACGGACTGATTCGAGTCGTGATTGTCAAAACAGCGAATTCCGAGTATAAACGCCCCATCGTGAAACTGTGAAACAGGGTGAAACAGGGGACGTTTAAATTTTTGCGAATGGCTCATTGAACACGTAAATTTGTTTAAAAATTTATTTTCTGTTCTTTTGTTGCAACATATCAGACGTTATTGACGTTTACCAAGTTGGGTCGATAATTTCATACTAAATTATTCATTTTATGTAGGTAAATTTCAATGATGTCGGAAATGATCCATTTTTAAAAAACATCCTTTGGTCTGATGAAGCAATTTTTGGAAGTGATGGATGTATAAACAAACACAATGAGCATCACTATGCGGAACATAATCCACATTGCGTAAAAGCAAACATTCAGGGCAGATGGACTGTGAATGTGTGGCTCGGAATTATAGGGGATCACATCATCGGTACTGAATTTATCCAGGGCAATGTGAATGCACATTATTATGCAAATTTTCTACTTCATCAGCTCGACGAACTTTTTGAGAATGTGCCACTGACTAATAGGTTGGAAATGATGTTCCAACAGGATGGACATTCCGTCTACACTTCCCTTTTGGCGAGAAACATCCTCAATGAAAAATTTCCTGGAAGATAAATCGGACTTCATGGTCCTCAGGAATGGCCACCACGCTCTCCGAATCTCACGCCCATAGATTTTTTCGCGTGGGACTTCTTAAAGAATAAAATATACCAAACTCTGCCGGAAAATCCGGAAGATCTTCAGAACAAAATTCGTAACGCGTGTGCAGAGATCACTCCTGTTATTATTGAATGAGTGAGAGAAAATTTCATTCGCAGAATTGCTCTATGTTTAGAACAAAATAGAGATTGTATCGAACATTTATTATAAACATTGCCAGAAAAAAAAATTTTTGTTTAAATTAGTTTATGATATTTCATCTGTTATATTATTTATATTATTAAATATTACAATTATACACTATACCAGAGTGGTAAAAGCCAATTTCTCTTTCCTTATTTCCATCTTTGCATTGGATTTGCATTCTGACTTTATTCTGCGAGCTCAGTAAAGTATGCCGATAGGCAGATAGGCAACACAACTTACTGATATGTATGTTGCGGAAGCACCCTGTATATAAGTAGACAAGTATATATGTAAAAGTAAAATCAACCAGCGACCATTAGTCTTGCTTGTACGACTGCCAGCCGCTTCGAATTGATCGCGAATTATGTCCCCGAAGAGCGTTAAAAAAAAGGAGAAGCTACCTCCTTCCTTTCAAGTCAAGCTGTCAAATTCTCATGATTCACCCATCATTCAAAGTTTTAAAACTTCCGTTCGAGGTGGGCGGTATGTTCAGTATAAGATAAAAATAGCAAAAAATTGAAGCAAGGTCGCGGGCGATTGCGCCTCAAATTACGACTCTGTCGCAGGACTCGTGTCCTTCAAGCACCTCCGGTCTGTCGGGCTGAGCACTCAATCCGCGAGAGCCGCGTCTATTTCCGTTGCGTAATAAAACGCAATAGCGCAAGCGATAATCCAATTTCGCGGATTGCGCAACGCGAGACACGCGCAGATCGATAATTATCCGCGATATCGATCAAGGCACAACGCAACCAAAAATCACGCGACTCTCCAGGATCATCGAGCCCGACCAAGTGCTCGATCCTCGTGCGGCCTACGCTCTCTTACATCGTGAGCTTTTGGCGAACAAAGACGTGCAGTCAATCAATTGAATTTTTCTTGGTGTGAATCAAGTTCGTTTATGCAGTGAATTAAGAGAGCGTGCGGTAGTTTTGGATCGCCGATCGATCTACCTCAGCGATTAGATTAACAGTTTGTGATAAGGCGGTGCTAATTGTGAGTGGCTCGCGCCTACCGACTCGACGTCGTCGAGAATTCTCGCGCTCGGTGCTCCAACACGTGTCTTAGTGGTTCGCCGCCAATACGCCGATCTCGTTCGCGCATCCATGCTTTCTCATCGTCCTCAATTCTCTTTTCTTTTTTTTTGTGGACAATTAAAAGCTCGTTGAAGCAAAAGAGATAGAAAGCAAGAACGCTTAGAAATCTATAAAAACGCTGCCGGTGAATACGCGGTCGCGGCCGTCGATCACTGCGGATCAAGATCTTCTCTCGTCGCGTTGAAAATTATCCGTCGCTGCGATACCGAACAGTTATCGCGAAGAAGATTTCCGTCTCGTAATAAGCGATCGTCGAGGATGAAGATGTCCGTTCGATTAATAAACGATTTCGGCATAGCGATTTAGCGTTCTCACTTTCATCGATTCTCAAAAACAGGAACTGTAAATAGTGTAAATAAAAACTGTATCGCGTGTCATTGTTGCGCCGTTCGACTCCTTGTGATACAAAAAAAAACCAACGTAAGTTGCATTCAATCAATACTACGCGGATTGGTAACCGCGACCTTGTCCGCTTCCGTATCATTTCGCGCCCAAAAAGCTAGGCGGTCCCAGCATTTCGAGCCCCGAGAGTCTCGTTCTCGGTCGTGTCCGAAACAAATTTTTTTGCGACATGGAATCAATCCGTTTTCTATGAAATGTTCATACATGATCATCTCCTAATTGCATACTTTCTTTATGTCTTATGCGATTGACCCATTTTCTTCTTCTACATGTTTACAACTGAAGTATTTTTTTCATTTTTTTGGTGTGAATTTGCTATCTGCAATATTGTTAAAAATTGGAGTATGTAAATATATTGTGACGTGACGCCCTTTGAGCGCCGTCACAAAGGCGCAAAAGCCTGACCGGGAGGGGCTCGGGGGGCTGGGATCGCCCCTCGCATTAGGGAGAGGGCGATCTCCAACCATTACCACGATTTATCGCGATTTCTCGATTTCGGTATTGCATCGGCCTGTTGGTGCACTACCCTTAAAATAGAGCGAGTATAGAGCGGCGACCGGAGAGGCAGGCGCCAGACGGCATTGTGAAGCAAGATTGAAGACGTTCGAGAGGAAGAGATCCGGACGACACTCGAGGGACCGCGAGGACGCCAAGGATCCGCTCGGATAAGTATCGAGTTCCCGCTATATGTTTACGTGACTCTCGCGCATAAATAATACCGTACGACAATAATTCTAGCAGGATACCGGTTGGATTATACGAACTCTCCTCACGCTGCAGAGTGACGGGGAGATACCGAAGGAGCGACAACAACCACTTCCGAAACCAAGGACTGGAGTACGGCCTGGCCAGCCTGCCATGTCCTCCCTTAACGGAAGACGTCCGCTACCGCATACCGGCGAGAGTAAACCCGAGGAGGATTCGCACCAGCATTCAAACTTCCCGGCGATCAGAAGTTACCGCCTAGAGGAAACATAGGGTGACACTAGACATCCCCTCCATCGATCTCATCGATGGAATGCGCGAGAGATCGGCGCGGGACTCGAGATACCTGAGAGAGCGGACCACGGTAACTCACTGTTCGGCAAGACACGCGTTCGAGTGGGTGGTCGCAGCTCCTGTCCCGGCTTCCGTTCCGTACGCCACGAGAGACCACAGCGAGGGACTCCCGCAAATATTGTAAGCCGCCTCTCGGGTAGCCGTAAGTAATACGTGTCGAATAGGTTGGTGTCGTGTCGTAGTTACCGAGACTCGCGTCATAAAAGAGTACCGTACTTATCGAATTATTGTCGCGTTTCCGTATCATAGAGTTGAGGGAGCCGCGCTCTCTAACTACTGCTCGCGCGGGGCCAGCCGACTTCGAGTAACGCGAGATTAGCCCTCTCCGAACGTTACCGCCGACAGTCCAAATTACCGTAAGAGAGACTCTTAAAGTCTCTCTATTATCGTATCGTACCGTACCGTAAAAGGGCTGAAAAGTCTATACCGTATTTGTGCTTGTAACATATAGATATATTGCGTGTATAATTCTTGCCGGATAAACGGAATTTGCGTGCAGCCGTTCTCCGCGAGTCTGATAATTATTACGATTTTCGATTCTGCGAGAGAGTCGCGCGAGAGAGTCACGAAATTACCGTTAGTTCCCGCACACCGTTTTTTTTGTATCGGGCCACATTCCGATCCGTGTTTACGCGACCTTCAAAGCTACCGCTCTATTGTGTTACCGAAATCGACTCTCCGAGTAACTGCCGAAGGTACCGCATTCCCGTTATTGTTCCAGATATTTAGAATATGATTCTGTTAACCACTTGTAAGATAATTAAGTAAGGAGACCTTTGTAGCGCTATCATTCACGAGCTTATACTATCTCGTTGCCGATATTTCAGATCGATTTTATACGACCGCAAGGCATCGTCTATATAATTCGAACAGTATTACATTGTTAATAGTCCTCGTTATCTACTACCCTTGTATTATTATCACTTGTTAAATATATGTTTGTCACCGTCCATCTGTGTGAATTATTTCTCTCCTGAGTCTCTCTCTCCTCAAGCATAGACTCCGAAAAATTAGAAGAACCACAACCCTGGTTGAGTAAGAGAAAGAGACTAGCCGGCCTAAAGGGCCGTTCATACCGTTACCGCGGCGCATGCACATGCGCCTGGCGCCCACCTATATTTTTTCGTTACCGTTGCTACCGATTTAAGCGTACCGAAGTACCTTGTTACCGCTCATCGCCTGTTTCCATCTGAGTTATTTAAATTGCACGCTCCCCTCTCCGGATCGGCGTTCGGAGCAGGAAAAGACGTCGCAAATTTTTATAGATTATATGTTATATCTACATGTCATAAAATACAATTTTTATGAACGTAACAACAGCAATATTTAAGTATATTTAAGTATATATTTAAGTATATGAACATGCAGCAAATAACGATCAATCATGGATCGTCATGATTAATATTAATGCCACGCGAAAGTAAAGATTTTTATTAGTGTTTGCAACATACACATTGATTAGATTTGTTGGATATTATAGTAACGTGTAGAGATGTAAGAAAAACCGTTTTCTTTCTAATAGAAAAAAACAGTTGAAAAAAATGTTTTTTTCATTGAAAAAAAAACAAATTCTTTTTTCATTATTTTTTAAAATATAATATTATTTTCTTTATACGTTTTTGTTAACATAATAAAAAAAACTAAAGTTTTTATATTTTTAATTTATTTTTTTTCGAAAGTAATTTTAATGGGTTAATGAGGATTTTGCGACAAATTATCGTAGCAAATTATCGAAGAGTATCGAAGTCTCTTATAATCGGCTTCCTCTATCCATTCGTAATCCACACAAGTGTAAGCATCTTATGAACTGAAAACCAATTCTTTTATTTTTTTTATTTTATCTTTTTGAAAACAATTTTAATGTATTAATGAGATTATTAATTAGATGTATTAATTAGATACATAGCGCAGTGACAAGCCGTACATTTAATTGCGGTTAAAATGATATCAAACTCGACATGATTCGATTAATTTTTGATTAGATAATTTTCGATTAGATGCCTAACAAAAATTTTTATTATGCATCAAATTGAAAATTATTCAAATTTTGTCGTGTTTAATATCAAGAGATACGGTAGTATCTCGCGCCAATTACCGCGCAGCAATAGCAAGGCACACCGTGTATCTATACGCGAGCCGGCCAGTTGAGAGTACTTGAGATTATCAGACCTCAATAATCGCTGAACGGATTGAGTTCTTACTAGGCTTAATCGATAGCTTGGGTTTAAATTATATGAGGAAAGTGTCTTTATTTTTGCTCTACATATTCTATAAACAGAGGTATTACGACGCAAAGTCGAAATGTGGAATTTTCATTTTAAGAAACGTCACCACCGTCATCGCCCTACACGTACTATACACGTACACAACACATGCAAAGAAATATAGTGGTATCACGCTACACGCGTATACACATACCAACACATGCAACATGCAAACATGTATTAGTTTTGTACTGTTTACGCGCTTGACAGAAGATTGCGCTAGCGGCGCTTTGAGATTTGAAAGTGACAAGTAAGTAAATATAATAAAAAGAAAGAAAAAGGTTAACACAGTAATGAAAATGGAATCGAAGACGGAAGAAGTAAGTACTGTCTTTGATATTATTTTTTAAAACTATTATTTTATTTAAAAAATTTTCAGATGTTAATAGAAGATGATTTTTTGAAAGAGTTTTCTCATAATCCGTCGCCTATCAATGATCCCATCGTCACCGCTCCCGTCGTCACCGCTCCCATCGTCGCCAACGTTCCCGTCGTCAGCCGCATTGCCACCGGCCGCATGGCCACCAGACCCGTCGCCGGCCGCAGCAGCACCGGCTCCGTCGCCGGCCGCAACGCCACCGGTCCCGTCGCCGGCCCCGTCGCCGACTACATCGCCGACCACGTCGCCGCCGATCCCATCGTCAATCATGACGATAGTAATCCAGGTAATATTTTGATTATATGATTTTAATTATATATTTTGCTACTTACGTATATTTTTCTTTGTTTTATCTGTATTTTACAGTTCGAAGAGCAAGAGGTAGAGCTGCAGGAGTTCGCCGTCAGCAGGAACGCTTCATGCATTTCCTAATGCAATTATCCTGCGCAAATTACCATTGGGGTACAAGAAGAGGAAGAGGAAGAGGAAGAGGAATGTAAGAAAACATTGAATTTTTATATATATTATTTCGCATATCACAAGTTCATTTGAAAAAATTCTTTTCATTACGAATCGAATGAACTTGTTTTATATTAATATATTTTGATATATACACTCATATAATTTATTGTTGTAGGTTGCCGAAATAGAGGAAGAGGAGAGAAGGAGAGAATCTCTTGCCACTTAGATGAAAAGTTAACGAAAAATATCTTTTTACAGAGAATGCGAGATATTATGAAAATGTTGTTTAAAGTTTTACGGTTAGTTTCAATGTTTAAAGTTTTAAAGTTTTACGGTTAGATACATTATGATAGTGCATAATGTATAATGTACAATGTATAATAATAATAAAATACATTATAAATCAAATAGATAAGAAGCTGAGTATATCTTCTGTTTATTTTATGTCTTTATTGAAATACAAATTCTCCTCTGTACCTCTATTTGTATCGCTTAGAAACTTTACTTCTAATCTGGGATCTTAAAAATGAAAATTATAAAAATGATGGTTATAAAAATAATAATAAAAAAGAAAAATTATTGTCAATAAATTAATTATTCATAGCACACCATTATAACATGAAGTGTAATATAATAATATACGAATAATTAATTTAATGACAATAATTTTCCTCCCATATTATTATTTTTATAACCATCATTATTATAACCTTCATTTTTGAGATCCCAGATTAGAAGTAAAGTTTCTAAGCGATAAAAATAGAGGTACAGAGCAGAATTTGAAGTTCAATAAAGACATAAAATAAACAGAAGATATACTCAGCTTCTTATTTATTTGATTTATAATGTATTTTATTATTATTGTACATTATACATTATGCACTATCATAATGTATCTAACCGTAAAACTTTAAACAACATTTTCATAATATCTCGCATTCTCTGTAAAAAGATATTTTTCGTTAACTTCTCATCTAAGTGGCAAGAGATTCTCTCCTTCTCTCCTCTTCCTCTATTTCGGCAACCTACAACAATAAATTATATGAGTGTATGTATCAAAATATATTAATATAAAACAAGTTCATTCGATTCGTGAATGAAAAGAATTTTTTCAAATGAACTTGTGATATGCGAAATAATATATATAAAAATTCAATGTTTTCTTACATTCCTCTTCCTCTTCCTCTTCTTGTACCCCAATGGTAATTTGCGCAGGATAATTGCATTAGAAAATGCATGAAGCGTTCCTGCTGACGGCGAGCTCCTGCAGCTCTACCTCTTGCTCTTCGAACTGTAAAATACAGATAAAACAAAGAAAAATATACGTAAGTAGCAAAATATATAATTAAAATTATATAATTAAAATATTACCTTGATTAATATCATGATTGACGATGGGATCGGCGGCGACGGGACCGGTGGCGTTGCGGCCGGCGACGGGGCCGGTGCTGAAGCGGCCGGCAACGGGACCGGTGGCCATGCGGCCGGTGGCAATGCGGCCGACGGGAACGTCGGTGACGTTGGAACTAGCGACGATGAGAGCGGTGGCGACGGGAGCGGTGACGATGGGATCATTGATAGGCGACGGATTAAGAGAAAACTCTTTCAAAAAATCTTCTTCTATTAACATCTGAAAAATTTTTTAAATAAGATAGTAATATTGTATTAAATAATAATATCAAAGACATTACTTACTTCTTTTTCCGCCTTCGATTCCATTTTCATTAGCGTGTTAACCTTTTTCTTTATTATATTTACTTACTTGTCACTTTCAAATCTCAAAGCGCCGCTAGCGCAATCTTCTATCAAGCGCATGAACAGTACAAAACTAATACATGTTTACATGTTACATGTGTTGTGTACATGTATATGCGTGTAGCGTGATACTACTATATTTCTTTGCATGACTTGTTTACGTGTATAGTACGTGTAGGGCGATGACGGTAATGACTTTTCACACTTCAAACAAACAATTTAGCCATTACTATACATATTTAATTACTTATATTAATTTAGAATTTTGATTTGTTGCATACAAATTTTGTTATATTTATATACTTGATTAATATATATATTTAAATTAAATCACATCATGATTTAATCTTCACTGTAACTGTTACATGTATTTTAAATTTTAAATTTAAAATACATGTAACAGTAATACGTGATACGTGCGGGGGCAACTATTACATGCTTATCCCCCTAGGCCCTTTGATAAATTTAGAACTTAAAATACATGTAACAGATACAATGGAAATTAAATCATGTAATTTTAAATATAAGACATTTATTACATTAATATTATACGCAATACAATATATATATCTTTTTTTATTCGTCACTGCTTTCTACTTTCTTTATTTATCTTCTCTCCCTCTCTCTTTTCTTTAACTTTAACTTCTAAACTTTAACTTTAATTTCTTTAACTATAAGTTTAACTTTTCTTTCTTTAACTTTTACTATAAATTTTTTTCACAAACTGTTAAAATTTGAATAATTTGGCAGCCGCAAATAACTCGCAGCGCACAAGCGAGACAGCCAATCAGCATCGCAGAAAAGAAAATCAATACACTTCGAGACTTTCGAGTATCGACTTAACATGCCTTTTTATAGAGAAACATTTTAATAGTAGCTGTATAAATGGTCATATCGATTAATGATTCAATCAATAATTAAATTTTGCTGCTTAGCAACATCCAACGTTGTTATAATTCTTAAATTTCTTAATCGAAGATATCTATTCCGACGAAAATGGAATCGAGAACGGAACAAGAAGTAAGTACTGTTTTTGATATCATTTTTAATACATTATTACTATTTTATTTAAAAAATTTTTTAGATGATAATAGATGAAGATCTTTTGAAAGAGTTTTCTCTTAACCTGGATCCGTCGCCCATCAATGATCCCGTCGCCACCGCTCCCGTCACCGCAGCTCCCATCGTCACCAGTTCCAACGTAGCCGACGTTCCCGTCGGCCGTTTTGCCACCGGCCGCATGGCCACCAGACCCGTCACCGGCCCCGTCGCCGGCCGCAACGCTACCGGTCCCGTCGCCGGCCGTATGGCCACCGATCCCGTCGCCGGCCGCATCGCCACCGGCCCCATCGCCAGCCGCAAAGCCACCGGTCCCGTCGCCGGCCCCGTCGCCGACCACATCGCCGCCGATCCCATCGTCAATCATGACGATATTAATCAAGGTAATATTTTAAATATATAATTTTAATTATATATTTTGCTACTTACGTAGTGTATATTTTTCCTTGTTTTATTTGTATTTTACAGTTCGAAGAGCAAGAAGTAGAGCTGCAGGAGCTCGCCGTCAGCAGGAACGCTTCATGCATTTTCTAATGCAATTATCCTGCGCAAATTACCATTGGGGTACAAGAAGAGGAAGAGGAAGAGGAAGAGGAGTGTAAAACATTAAATTTTTATATATATTATTTCGCATATCACAAGTTCATTTGGAAAAATTCTTTTCATTACGAATCGAATGAACTTGTCTTATATTAATATATTTTGATATATACACTCATATAATTTATTGTTGTAGGTTGCCGAAATAGAGGAAGAGGAGAGAAGGAGAGAATCTCTTGCCACTTAGATGAGAAGTTAAAGAAAAATATCTTTTTACAGAGAATGCGAGATATTATGAAAATGTTGTTTAAAGTTTTACGGTTAGTTTCAATGTTTAAAGTTTTAAAGTTTTACGGTTAGATACATTATGATAGTGCATAATGTATAATGTACAATGTATAATAATAATAAAATACATTATAAATCAAATAGATAAGAAGCTGAGTATATCTTCTGTTTATTTTATGTCTTTATTGAAATACAAATTCTCCTCTGTACCTCTATTTGTATCGCTTAGAAACTTTACTTCTAATCTGGGATCTTAAAAATGAAAATTATAAAAATGATGGTTATAAAAATAATAATAAGAAAGAAAAATTATTGTCAATAAATTAATTATTCATAGCACACCATTATAACATGAAGTGTAATATAATAATATACGAATAATTAATTTAATGACAATAATTTTCCTTCCATATTATTAAGTTCTGAATGTATTACCATTAATATATATAAAAAAATGTAATTTCATCGAAATCTTTGAGAATGAATACGAAAGGACAAGTTGTGAATATATTACCGTTAATACAATTACAAGCAAAAAAATCGTGGTTGTGCAATACTTCATGTAAAATTGACAATCCATTTTTAATTGACCGTGATCAGAAATTCCTCGAAACCGTAAATACATGTACATTAAAGAATGTACCAAAATTGATACAACGTATTCATGAATGTACTATGAAAATTTCAAATGAGAAATTGGGCCATACGCGTAGCTGCCATATTGATTTAACACTTTGCAAAGGAATGTTTCTTCCAATTCAATTATTATCGCCTCATTTTCCACAAGTTAGAATTATTAAGCGTTTAATTTATCAACTTACAAATTTTTATCGAAAGATGGAAAATCTAGATAAGGCATTAACTCATGCTGATTTGAACACATTGAATGAAATGGTAACTGCTGCAGAAGAAAAAGCAGATATGTACAAACATCAACAGACAGATAAAATTTTGAGCGATGATGATATTATTTTTAAATATCATAAAGCGTTTAAGGCTTTGACTAAACGTTCAACAGATACACCACGGCATATTTGCGTATCTTGTGAGAAATTATGTTATAAAAAAAATGTTTCTAAAGTCAATAATCTTAAAGCACAAATAGACATTCGAATTTGAAGAGATTTAATGGCACACGTACAACAAGAAAAAATTAATGCGGAATATATATGTAATTATTGTGCACGGAAATTTCGTAAAGGCCTAATGCCTGCATA
The DNA here is from genome assembly GCA_949152495.1 of Lasius fuliginosus. Classification (NCBI taxonomy): domain Eukaryota; kingdom Metazoa; phylum Arthropoda; class Insecta; order Hymenoptera; family Formicidae; genus Lasius; species Lasius fuliginosus. The sequence continues at coordinate 12,882,534 of OX424454.1, read as the reverse complement.
TTGCATCTTGAATAATCTCTTCACACATAATGTGCCCGAAATAATATCATCTCTTAACACATTTGAAAAAATTTTTATACAGAGAGCTAAAGCGTTTCAAACTGTTCTCAAAATGGGAACAGTTATTAATAAAAAATTGCCTCAAAGGCAAATGGTATAAAAAGTTAAAGGCAGAACATTTCATTTGCCAATTCCGTTACAGGAGACATTCAATAAATTGTGTCATGATACTGACCCAATAAATAATAATCACGAATTATATATTTTAGTTAGAGGTATCCCGACAAAATCAAAGATTATTTAGGAAGAGATAGTTGATGTTAAAAAAGGATTTAATGCTTTAACGTGGTTAAAGCACAACAATGCTTTATATTCTCATATTATATTGCCAAATAATCACAATGATTTAAGTTTGACAAAATTAAAAGATTCAGAATTCCAGATTCAAATGGAAGAGACAGAAAATAATGCCGAAGCGACATTGGATGAAGAGGTTGAATTATTAAATGATCCGATAGAAGAGATAAAAAATGATATAGAAGTTATAGTAGAGGGTCAACAGAAAGCAATATTAACTCAAGTTACTGATGAAAGTGATGGCTATTACGAACAATATACTATCTATCCCTTATATGAAAAGAAAGCAAATAAAACTTCGACAGCCTTATACCAAATGTTAAAAATTCAGGACTTGCCTTTGGATAATCGTGAACAATATTTAGATTTAATGTGTTTTCCAGATTTATATCCATCTGGTATTAATGGACAACATGAGACTAGACAAGTCAAACTTTTTGATCATGAATTTGTAACAAGGCACGATATGCCTCGTTACTGGTCAGCCTTTCGGGCCGACCATCCGCCCGAAAAACGAGGCTCGGCGCCTTTGGCGCCCCCCAAACGCCGACACCAGAGGGCGTGGCCCCCACCGGAGGGACCATCCCCACCACGCGCAGCCGGGTATATAAGGCGCGCCGGCGAGCGTATCGACACCAGTCCAGTGATGCCAGTTTCGAGACGCTGCAGCACGTACAGCGTGGAGGGGCTAGGAGCGCACACAAGGAAGGAGCCGTGTACGTGTGCGCTCGGCGTTCGGCCAGCTTCGGGCAGTAGAAGAGAACAGATATACAATTCTCTGCCTCTTTCTTTCCTAAACTATAGCTATAGCTATGACGCGTCGCCAGCCTCAAGATTTCGAGAGAATCATGTATGTTTTAGCGGCTTGGCTCGTTTATTAGATCTCGCGTGTCTCGTACTATTTTGATTTTACAATAAAAACATAAAAATTAGTAATTAGATAAATATTGTAATTTCATTGAAATTTATTTTGCACATAAAAATTGAATTAATGCACATAAAAGATAAACTAATTAAAAAAATAAATAGAAAGAGCGTAAATAAAAATCTACTCTTGGCTTTTTTATATAAATAAAGAGAAAGTAAGAGAGAGCGAGAAAGAGAAAGAGGAGACAGTGAGAGAGAAAGAGAGAGAGAGAGAATAATTTTAAATTTATTTATTTAATAGGTAATATTTAATAGAAAACTTATATAAAACTAGGAAAAATTAAGATAAATAATAATTTTTTATTATTAAAAGGCCGAAAGAGCCTCTTCTTCCTCCTCTTCTATAATTTTGGCCTCGACCTCGGCCTCCGCCTCTATTAAAATAAAGTGCACGGGCACCACCCCTCTGCCAATACCATCGGGCCCGCGCACGTCCGCGACCACGGCCTCTATGATCATCTAAATTAAATAAATAATATTAAATTTACTATATATATATATATATATATATATATATATATATATGTGCGTGTATGTGTGTATTTTAAATGTATTTTAAAAAATGACGAATAACATACTTCTTAATTGCTGCTGCTGCTGTTGTGGCTGCTGCTGGTGCTGTTGCAGCTCTTGTTGCTGCTCTTGTTGCAGCTCTTGCTGCTGCTGCTGCTTCTGAGACTGCAGCAACTGCTGCAGCATTGCTTGCTGCTGTTCTTGTATTTTTTGTTGTCTTTTTTGTTGCTGCAATAGCTGCTGTATAAGAGCATGAATCGGTTCCTCCTCATTTTCTTCTAACAGCATCCGTTCTGTTTGCTCACTTAAACTCTCTTCTGCAAAAATATAAGAAACATGTGTAGGTTTCAAACTTTTTTTATTTAACAAATCTACCAGGATCGACGGCGCTATTTTGGCTAGGTGCTCGCTTTTGTCAAAATTCGCAATGTCAAATACATATTTACATCTTTTGTTATATACAAACATGTACATATTAAAGTGACTTTTTAAAAAACGTTAGGCGCTTACACATGTATAAATATGTTTTTAAAACACATAAACTTAATCACACACAAGATCATTAATGTATTTTTTTTTATTCTATTGTATATGTGCTGAAGATGGCCGAAAGAAAGGGATCGAAACGTTCGCTAATTTTATTCGCAATAAAGAATACATGCGCCTTAGGTACTGCGTTCGGCTCTTATTGCCATTATTTTTACATAGTAGATTATATATTTTATTACTCTTTTAATAATGGTATTGGAACAATTTTATAAATAATAAAAATCTTTAAATTTTTAATTTTTTATATTTATAACTAAAATTTGCACTAAAGTTAATGATCTTGATTAAGTTTATTTGTGTTTTTAAAAACATTTACACATGTGTAAGGGCCTAAATTTAAGTCACTTTAATATGTACTTGTTTGTATATAACGAAAGATGTAAATATGTATTTGACATTGCGAACAAAAGCGAGAGCCTTATAATTATATTTGAATAAAATATAAGTTTCAAATATTATTTAACACTTACGTGACATTTTGCTCCCTCTCTTGCTGTTATCCGCTGTCGACTCGTGCCCGGTAGTCACCGACAAATATTGTCAACAAATATATGTATTTGTTTCACAAAACGTATTTGTTTCATTTCTGTTTCTGGTGGCTTTAAGAAAGGTCTTGTCTTCTTGTTGATCGTCGCCTTGTCGAATAATATTCACACATTTATAAAAGTAAGTTTTCACATACATATATATACACACACGCGAATACAAACACACGTATATATTTTGCTGTATATTTTTACAGCTTTTTTCTGCTCTTTCTCCTTTTTTAATAATCATCATAGAAATGTGTGACCAATTGACCAAAAAACGTAAGCGAAGTTTTGCAGAAGCTTGGCTTAGTAACGATCGATACAAATCTTGGATACGCAAAGTATCATCCGATAACAGTCTTTATTATTGTAATATATGTAATAAAAATTTTCCATGTTCATCGTATGTTTCCAAACATGTGGATTCTGCGTGTCATAAAAATAGTATTAAAGACAATTTTTTATGTAATAATAATAATGAAAATTTACAAGATATAAAAGTACAGTATAAAAGAACATTTAGACCACAATGGCTAGATATAGACGAATTTAAATTATGGTTACGTGAAGTACCAAATAACGCCAGCTCATTTTTTTGTTTGATCTGTGATAGATCAATTGCTGGCGGTTTATCACAAATATATCGACACGCAGAATCCAAAATGCACAGAAATAAATCAAAAAGTAATATAAAAACAAACAAAACGAATGAAGAATGTTTGAATACGCAAATCGATGAATCGTTTTTAACGTTTGATGAGCGAAAAAAATCAGCGGAGATACGATATGCCGCATTGATTACTGAAAAAAATATTCCTCATCAAACTGCAAAAGAGATTCTCAGCTTTTTTCAAGGCATAGGAAAAGATCCTAATGTGTTAAAAAGTATGAATATGGGTCGAACGAAATGCAAAAATATTATTTCGAATGTTTTATGTCCGGTTGAGACAGAACGTGTAGTTAATAACATACAAAATACGAAATTTTCTGTGTTTATTGACGAAACGTCTGATATAACCAATGAAAAATGGATGACGTTTCTAGTTCGATATGTTGATTTCGAAACTTTAGATATTCGGTCGCAATTAGTAAAATTAATTGACATTGATGCAAGAGATTGTAGTGCAGAAAAATTATTTAATGCATTTGAATTTGAAATGTATAAACTTCAGATTCCATTTTTAAATATTATTGCTTTATCATGCGACAATGCATCTGTCATGACAGGGAAACATTTATCTTTTAAAAAGAAACTTGAATTAAAATGCAAAAATTTATTAACATTTTCATGTCCTTGCCATTCCGCCGCATTGGCTGCGCACGCTGCATGCGCTAAAATGCCCGATTTCTGCGAAGAATTTCTAAAAAAGATTGCAAATTATATTAACAGCAGTCCAAAGCGTTTAGCTATTTTCAATGAATTTTGCGATTGTTTTCAAGATACAAATCGTAAAATTTTGAAGTTATGCGATACTCGGTGGCTCTCGCATTATTCATGTATTGACAGAGTTCTTGAGTCATGGGATACAATAAAATATTTCCTTAATGAAATGGTCATGAGCGATAAAGTAAAGTCTGGGGAATATTTATTATCTTTAATGGAAAATGTAGAAATAAAAGCATATTATCTATTTTTAAAATACGTTTTAAATTTTTTTAACTCTTTTAATGCTTTTTTTCAAGCTCATGAAACAAGAATTCATTTATTACAACCTAAATCTTTTAATTTTCTTATACAAATCTGTCAAAATTTTTTAAAATCAAACTTATTAAAAGATTTACTTAAAAATATTTCATTCCATGAAAAGGACAATCACAAATCTCTTGATAATATAACTTTGGGGTCGGAATGCGAAGGATATCTTTGTAAGTTAGTGAAGGAAGGACATGCAGATGTTATAACGATTATTCGACAAAATTGTTTGCAGTTTTATATTATTGCTGCCGAAGAAATTAGAAAGAGATTACCTGTCAATAACATATTTTTGCATAAATTACAAGTCTTTCAATCACATATAGCTTTATTTGATAATAACAGAGAAACTTCTTTTAACGATGTTTTTTTTATCGCACAAACCCTAAAAGGCTTCGATGAAAACGGTTTAAAAGAAGAATGGCTTATGTTGGCTTCTGACTTCACTATTGAAGAAAAACAAAATCTTGCAAAAATAAATTTTGACAACATGTGGGAAGAAATTTTGAAACGTCAATCCGTCAATAATCCGAAATATCCAAATTTAAGATCGCTTTTAAATGCGATAAGATCACTACCGCACTCCAACGCGGATCCTGAGAGAACATTTTCTCTTTTATCCGATCTAAAAACAAAAAAAAGAAACAGACTTTCGTCGACCTCTATTAATGCAACTTGCGTATTCAAATCAGCGTTGAAGACAAGAGGGGAAACAGCCTTAAATATGGTCATAAATGACAAACATCTACAACTTATGTCGACAAAAAATTTATATATTAGTCCTATAAAAAAAATAAAAAGTAGCTTGACGTTGTATGCTGCAGACGTTACAAATATTGCTGGTCCCTCCTCGTCTAATGATACGCAATAATAAAATATCCAAAATTGTCTGTAAAAGACAATTCGCAATTTCAATGGAATTACAAAACATCACGCTTGTTAAAGATAAGCGTGCAAAAAAATTATGTCTGCTAAAAATATTTTGTTTATATATAAAAGACATCACACCTGTAAGACAGGTGTGTAAAAAAATTGTAAAAGACATCACGCTAAGGAAAGATAAGCGTGTAAAAAAATGTATATTAATATATAATTGTGTGTCTTTTTATATTTATATTTTTATATTTTATATTTATATTTTTTCATATTTTTTTATATTTATATTTTATTTATATTTTTTTAATATCTATTTCATGTCCTTTCTACTTATCCTCTGTTCCATCTAACATTCCTTGGAAATGTAAAAAAATTGTTTTCCTTAATATTATATTAAAATTATTACATATAATATAATTATTATATCTAATATAATATTAAAGGAAACATTTTTTCACATTTCCTTCCTGACGGAAGAGACCACCACCTTCTCGCGGTTTCCGTTGAGCAACAATATGTACGTTCATTTACAAAAAAAGATGTACAATAGAAGAATTTATATTATTGCAAAATGATTATTTCTTGTTTTATTTTACTACTTGTATTTAATATTAGCAAGGTAAAAAATATACTATTAAAATAATTTTTCCAAATAACAATTTAATTTTTTACTTAATTTTTCTTACGCTAACAATAAATCATCTTCATAAATTAATAACAATTTTTTGAGAAAAAAACGTACGTGTTGGCCAAGAGTGGATTTTTATTATTTACGCTCTTTTTATTCTTTATTTTTTTAATTAGTTTATACCTTTTATGTGCAAAATAAATTTCAGTGGAATTACAATATTTATCTAATTACTAATTTTTACGTTTTTATTGTAAAATCAAAATAGTACGAAACGCGAGATCTAAACGAGCCAAGCCGTTAAAGCATACATGATTCTCTCGAAATCTTGAGGCTGGCGACGCGTCATAGCTATAGCTATAGTTTAGGAAAGAAAGAGGCAGAGAATTGTATGTCTGTTCTCTTCTACTGCCCGAAGCTGGCCGAACGCCGAGCGCACACGTACACGGTTCCTTCCTTGTGTGCGCTCCTAGCCCCTCCACGCTGTACGTGCTGCAGCGTCTCGAAACTGGCATCACTGCACCAGTCCTGATCCCGACTCCTGGCTCCGGATCCCAGCCTACCAGACAGCGGGTGTACTCGCTGTATCGCCGGATGTACCCGGACACTGGTTCCGTTTCTCCGATACTGTTAAAGCCAGGCAGCGGGCGGACTCGCTGTGACGCCGGGAGTACCCGGTTACTGGCTGCCACTTCTCCGATACCGTTAAAACCAGGCAGCGGACGTACTCGCTGTGACGCCGGGAGCACCCGGTCGCTGGTTCCGCTTCGGCTTATATATACACTCCGCGTAGATTTAAGCTTCCCTGCTTGCACGCCCTTAGCGTGGTTTCCTCGTTGTACATTCCGCGTAGTCCTAAGTTTACCTGCTTGACAGCTGCTCGGCAGCTTACCTGCTTGCACGCCTTCTGCGTGGCTTCCCCGTTGTACATTCCGCGTAGTCATCAGTTACCTGCTTGACCGCTGCTCGGCAGCTTGCCTGCTTGCACGCCTTCTGCGTGGCTTCCCCGCTTAGACATTACGCATAGCTATAAGTTCGCCTGCTTGTAAACCGTTCGGTTGGGTCTTGCTCGCACGCCTTCTGCGTGGCTTCCTCGTTGTACATTCCGCGTGGTCATAAGTACCTGCTTGACCGCTGCTCGGCAGCTTACCCGCTTGCACGCCTTCTGCGTGGCTCCCCGCTTGTATATAGCCCCCTGCCTAGTTGTAAGCTTACTGCTTGCCTGCTATACGTAGGATTAAGAGCACTGCTTGACAGCCATCTGCTGGCCTATCTTCTGTACATTAATAAGCTGACAATAAAGAATCGTTATTATCGACCAAGGAAAGCGAGTTCGAGTTTCCCCCTTCTCCCGAATTCTGGCACCGGCGAGCCTGATCCGCGGCGTCGGGAAAGGTGAACCGTTACAAATTTATTAAATGTCGTTTGACATCTAAACATCCACAATACAGATTAAATCAACAATACTTATTTTATTTATTAAACGACGCAAATATGCGTCAATTAAGTCGCAGAATTTTTCATAAAATGAATGTAACTAATCCGCGAGTTCATTATACAGCTGCAGAATATTTAGATGCAATGTCAAATGAATTGTTGGAATCTAATCTGAGTACAATTTTTCGACACTTCGAAATACAGAGCAATATTGGCGTAAGCCGAGAAATGATTTAAATTGTATGACACAGCATTATGGACCTGTGACATGGTTTTTAATACTAAGTCCGAGTGAGTGGTTATGGGAAGATTTAGGTGAATATATTCGCGAAGTAAAGGGATGGCACGACACTTCGTTAAGCGTTAGCGTACTTGTTGCTAAGGACCCTGTATCAACATCGAGATTTCTCGATAATAAATTTCGAGCAATGCTTGATTTTATTAGTTCCAAAGATCATCCTATTGGAGAAGTAACGCATTATTTCTGGCGTCGAGAATACCAAGGTAGAGGTATACAACATTTTCACTTATTAATTTGGATTAAGAATGCTCCAATTTTCGGTGAATCTAATATTGAAGAAGTCTCCAAATTTATTTTACAACATATAAGCTGCAAAATGCCGGATCAAAATATTTCGCCATTATTGTACAGGCGTTAATACGCATCAGCGATATATACATAACAATTATTGTCTTCGTTCTAAAAAAGTAGGACGTAAAGTTATTCGTCGGTGTCGTTTTGGATTTCCTCGTCTCATTACTGAAACTTTGAATATGAGAGATGTGGCAACTTCGATAGCCGGTAGAAAACACTTGAAACATAAAAGTAGACTTTATGATCTTCCTCGAATGGATAATGAAGTTAATATAAATGATTATAATCCTGTTCTTCTTACTGCATGGGAAGGTAATATGGATATACAATTTATTGGTGAAAAATAATCGCTGCTTACCTGGTACGTTACTAAATATCTGAATAAAGCGGGAAAAAGTGAGTTGTCTTTGACTATCCTTGATAGTAAGAATAATATAAAGAAATCATTAGCGAGTCTTCTTTGGAATATTGCTTTGCGATTTACGAATAATAGAGAATGTGGAGCTCTCGAAGCTGCTAATACATTGTTAGGTATTCCTTTATACGGAACTGATCGAAATACAATTATTAGATGGTTAGATGTTAATCAGATACCATATCGAAAATTAAAAAGCCGCAAAGAAATTGAAGTCCTTGATGCTGAATCTACTGATATATTTTATCCATCTTTGATAGATAGTCATTATCCTTATACCCCTAGAGCAAACGAACTAGAAGATATGTCTCTTTATGAATTTGCACAGTGGTATGATATCTCGAAGATAAAACCGCAAAATGAGAATAATGAATATTATGAAATAAGTAATGGTTACTATCTTAAACGGCGACAACGTGGATATCTTATTAATCATTATAGATATAATGTTAATACACAGCCGGAAAATTATTTCTTTTCATTGTTGCTTATGTTTAAACCATGGCGAAAATTAGAGGATCTTAGAAATGAATGCGATACTTATGCTGAATCTTTTCACAAGGTAAAACTGCATCTTGTAGAAGCATTGCAGTATCATGAAAGATTAGAAGAATTGCAAAAAGCATTTGAAACTGGGAGACAATTAGTTCAGCAATGTCTAGATGACGACTTACAAGAACAGCAGTCTCAGGATGATCCTGAAAATCCGATAGGTGTTAAAAATATAGAAGCTGGTGAAGCAATGCAAGATTTTAAAGATCTTGGTGATAAAGTAATTCGAGAAATTGACGTATCTGAAATGATAGCAAATTTAAATACGGATCAAAAACGAGTATTCGAGTAAAGTTATCAATACTGTAGAGTCGGATAAATCAATATTACGATTATATGTTAGCGGAGAAGGTGGCACTGGAAAAAGTTTCTTAATCAAGACTATTAAATGCTGGATAAAACAAAATATCAACAAAGATACTGCTGTAGCAGTACCTACAGCATTTAATATAGATGGTTTGACAGTGCATAAATTGCTTCAATTACCCGTTGAACATAGTCATACTCCTAAGTATAAACAACTATCTGATCATGTATTGAAAGTTTTACGAGCAGATCTTAAAGATGTTATTCTTTTTGTAATTGATGAAGTGTCAATGATATCTAATTTGACTTTAATGTATATATATCTTCGATTGGCCGAAATATTTGACACTAGTGATTGCGATGATGGTTGGTTTGGTCAAAAGCACATTTTTTTATTCGGAGACTTGCCTCAATTACTTCCTGTACACGAAGATCCTATTTTTGTGCGCTTATTAGATGAAAAAGTTGCTAAATATCTTGGTTCTTTAAATGCTGTTAATTTATGGACTACGATGAATTGACAATCAATATGCGCCAACAAGGAGATGACTCTTATCGTGATTTATTGTCGAGAATTCGTATTGGTTTATTAACAAAATCTGATTGTAAGATTCTCGAAAGTAAAAAAATATCTTTCAAAGGTGACTCTTTCGAATCTAGATTAAATGAGTTATGTATTTATATTAATAATTTACCATCGGACACTGTTTGTTTATTGCCTACTTGTAATATGTGTGATGTTCTTAATGAAGCAATGTTAAGTCGCATTGTTTCCAAAGAAATATTATTAATTGCTGAAGACACGATTGAATGTATTCCGTATGTAAAAAAGAAAGTATTAAAAGTATTATTAAATAACGATGATAATAATTCTAGAACAGCTGGACTTTCAAAACAAATCACCATTAAAATTGGCAACTCTTTGCGCAAAAGTTATGATTCGACGCTAGTCGATGCTAGTTTGGGTCTTGTAAACGGTACAATTGCTAAAGTGATTTCAATTGTACAAGATACATCTACTGATTATGTAGAAAAGATTAAACTTCTTCTACCATCAGGTTCAGAATATGCAATTGGAAGAGTAAGTGTTAAATTTGAAGTGATGGATAGAGCATATGTTATCAGAAAACAATTTCCATTATCTCTGAGATACGGCATCACTATTCATAAAAGCCAAGGATTGAGTTTGCAAAATGCGATTATGGATATCGGTAATTCTGTATTTAGTTGTGGTCAAATTTATGTTGCATTGTCGCGAGTAACATCTCTAGAAGGATTATATTTAATTAATTACGATCCTTCATCAGTAATAGTTAGTGAGGAAGCTATTATTGAATATAATCGTCTAAAACGGACACACAATCCAAAAGCAGAAATGATTACCACGTCAAAAGAACGCTATCGTAAAGTGAAAGATGTTTTATGGGCGTTGCCAAAAGTAGTTGCTTTTGTTCAAAAATCAAGTTCAAATCAAACAGTTCAACAAAGTACTGCTTGGGTCATACATGGTTTCCAAAATACAGACAAAGTTTCATGCTATGCAAATGCAGTATTGCAATGTTTATTGCATTTAAATGTTATTAGGCAGCAGTTGTTTAATTGCGATATATCAGATGTTTTACGTGTATTAATGCATCAATATGAAAATGGAATGCGTAATCTAAATACATATGCAATACGGCAATATTTAGGAGAATATTTTTCGAACACCGCAAAACGAAATGCATCTGATTTTCTGACAACTCTTTGCCAAAAATATGATTGTATAAGAAATTTGATAGAACATCAAGTAACTTCTACTAAACGATGCAAAATTTGTGGTAATACAAAAATTAGTGTTGATAATAATATTGCTATTTCGATTCCTGTTAATAATTTGAAGAAGAAAAGTTATAATCTAAATAACTTATTAAATGTTACGTTTTCACATTGGTATCAATCACACAATGATTCATGTGAACATTGTACTGGAAATGATATAATATTTAAAAATGAAATAACATTGACAAGAGAGATAGTTGTTATTCATTTAATATTATTTTTATCACAGGATGATAAATTAATGAAAGCAGCACACAAATTTAACTTGTGTGCTCTCCCAACAACTAAAGTATTTGTAGCTGGACAATTGTATAAGACGATGAATGCTATACTTCATCATGGTTCATGTATTGATGAAGGTCATTATATAAGTATATGTAGAGAAGGAGTATCTAATATTTGGGTCGAAGCTGATGATGCACAAGTTAAAAGAAGGCAGTGGCCTAGAGGTGCTAAAGATGTTTATATAATATTTTTACAAAAGATGGCTAATAAATAATATATATTGGATGTTATAAAATAAAGAAATAGTTAAAAAAACATCTTCATTAAAAATACATGTTTCTAATATCAAACTTACTTGTGATTAATATTTAATCATTTAATAATTGTGTTTCAATCAGTTCCATATAAAGGTGTCTCGTAATGTCTCATTAACTTCATTAACAATGTTTCATATTCTGCATTATTCGTGAACTGTGAAGAAATATTTAGATAAATCGCAAATAATTTGTCTTTATTACCTTTACTTTTAAAAATAGAACTATATAACTTATACTTTTTCGCTTTATAAACTAGATAAGCACCAACAATTATTTATCATTAGATTTAGAAGCATATATTTTCAATAATAAATGTATTAATCACACATTGATTTGTAATTATCCATTATTTTTACAATAACAGTAGCGATGAAGTTTGGAAGATTTGGATATCTATAATAAGCAAAGATGACCGTCATATTTTGATGGAATATGACGGGGGTGGTGGCGGATTATTTGCTATTTATTTAAAGATTTATTTAAAAATGTTTAACATATACTACAAAAAAGAATGATATAATCCCTAAAAAATTACCTTTTTAAAAAAGGTAAAAAAAAGGCGCCAAGTACGCGCGACAGTTGTAAAGAACTGTTATTTGTATTTAAAAGTGGTGTTATTTTAACTGTAAAAAAACTACTGTAAAAAACTAGCGTAGAAAATTCTTCTACAAATTATTTTAATATTGTATAAAATATATTTATATTGATATTGTGTAAAATACCTACAAAAATAATGATATCAAAAAATTGCGCCAACTGGAAATAAAAGCTTATAAAAATATTTTACCAAAAAAGTTGTACAAAATATATAGTTGTTTTAATTTCCTACAAAAATAATGATATTAAAAATTGCGCCAAATGAATAAAAATTTATACTATATTTATAATATATTACTATAAAATTTATTTCTTTTATTACTTCCAATGTTAAGAAAAATTATATTTAATAAATTGCAATATAATTAAAATAGTAGGCCATATTATAAATAAAAAATTTATACAAAAAGTTGAAAATTAAAAACTTATGCGAAAATTAAAAATTGTATGCAAAATTTTAGAAATATATAGCTCAAAAATAAATATAAGATCATAGCTATTCAGCAAAATATAAATGGTGTATCAATTTTTGCAAATCAAAACGATTTAGACCCGGCAATGAAAGAATTAAAACTAAAGTGACGAACAAAAACTTGGCGTGCCCGGGTCGGGGCATTAAAATCTGACATGCAATGAAAAGTATATGCATTAGCAAATATATATGATAAATAAAATTAGCCTCAATTATTTGTATATAAATAAATAAAATATAAATAAAATTAATTAAAAATACACCAGAATAAATAATAAAATACACTTTAAAATCTGGCATGCAATGAACTGTATATGCATTAGCAAATTTATGTATATAATACATAAAATTATCTTGAATTATCTGTATATAAAAAAAATAAGTATAAATAACATTAATTAAAAATGTACTGTCTTAACATAAAATATAAACAAATTATTAAATATAAACATATTAAGAAGAGGGAGATAGCTGAGATGTTTTTCATCAAAAAACTAAATAATAACATAAACTCACAAAAAGACACAGAGAGTTTAAATGACATCTATAATAAAATAATTAAGGTCGCTTAGAATAAGTATATCGAACGAAAATTTAGTTTGTATTTTGACGTCCTTGCTGACACAATGGATTCCTTGTTCAACGGGAATTTTAACTGCCTGTTATTCTTAATTTCGGTACTGCCACTTATGAGCACGATCTAAATTAGACAAAGATGTGAAATTTGGCTTATATCGATTTATTGTAAGTAATGGTATTGTAATTCTGTTTTTAAAATAACTCTGTTAATTTTATCCTATGCTTTGACAAGTTGTATACATTGTATCATCTTTGTATTTGTATTAATTAATTTGTAGATTCACTTGAGAAGGACCACAATCAAATGGTCGAAACGTAGTGATAATTAATAAAGGGAATAATTGCTAGTTTTGGTCAATTTCAATTTTAATTTACTCATAAAAAAATTAATTACAATTCTAAAATTTATTTTAAGAATATATTACAAGCCTAACAAATAAATTGTGAAGAAAGTATAAAAATATAAGAAAAGAATAGCATAATTATATCGTACAATATGGTATATTTTTAAACACAAAATCTTATGTATTATTCTACAAATCAATTTTATAGATTAATTTTTAAGCAATCTAATTAGAAAATTTATGTAATTTTAATGCCTCGACCCGGGCACGCCAAGTTTTTGTTCGTCACTTTATTTTTAATCCTTTCAATGCCGGGTCTAAATCGTTTTGATTTGCAAAAATTGATACACCATTTATATTTTGCTGATTAGCTATGATCTTATATTTATTTTTGAGCTATACACTATGATCAAAAAGTTCCGGGAATTTGTTTTCTTTGATTATCGAGGCGTTGTTCATTATGAGTACCTGCCAACGGGTCAAACAATCAATAAGGAGTATTGTCTGGGCATAATGAGGCGTTTGAGAGATGCTGTGCGTAGAAAACGACCGGAATTATGGAAAAACAATTCTTGGATTTTGCACCATGATAACGCTCCCTCTCACAAAGCACGCATTGTGGCCGACTATTTGACCAAACACGCAGTAAATACCATCCAACAAGCACCGTATTCTCTGGATATGGCACCCTGCGACTTTTTGCTGTTCTCAAAACTTAAATTACCGCTTCGTGGAAAAAGATTTTCGAGCATAGATGAAATAAAAGAAAATGCGACGAGGGAATTGAAAGCCATTCCTTCATCGGACTATGAAAAGTGTATGGATGAATGGGTTAAGCGTTGGCATATGTGCATCGCTTCAGATGGATGCTACTTTGAAGGCGATAAAATAAATGTACCCGAAAATTAACAAAAAATCTGTTTTATTTACCAATTCCCGGAACTTTTTGATCATAGTGTATATTTCTAAAATTTGGCATACAATTTTTAATTTTCGCATAAGTTTTTAATTTTCAATTTTTTGTATAAATTTTTTATTTATAATATGGCCTACTATTTTAATTATATTGCAATTTATTAAATATAATTTTTCTTAACATTGGAAGTAATAAAAGAAATAAATTTTATAGTATAAATTTTTATTCATTTGGCGCAATTTTTTAATATCATTATTTTTGTAGGAAATTAAAACAACTATATATTTTGTACAACTTTTTTGGTTAAAATATTTTTATAAGTTTTTATTTGCAGTTGGCGCAATTTTTTGATATCATTATTTTTGTAGGTATTTTACACAATATCAATATAAATATATTTTATTCAATATTAAAATAATTTGTAGAAGAATTTTCTACGCTAGTTTTTTACAGTAGTTTTTTTACAGTTAAAATAACACCACTTTTAAATACAAATAACAGTTCTTTACAACTGGCGCGCGTACTTGGCGCCTTTTTTTTACCTTTTTTAAAAAGGTAATTTTTTAGGAATTTCATTTTAACCGCAAAAATCTCATTGATCCATTTAAATTGTTTTCAAAAAAATAAAATGAAAATAAAATAATTGGTTTTTAATTTATAAGATGCTTACATTCGTGAATTGCGAATGGATAGAGGAAGCCAATTGTAAGAGAGACTTCGGTATTTTTATTGTTAGATAATATGTAGACATCTCGCTCGCTCTTGCTGTTTCTTTTTCTCGAGTGTCCCGGGATAGCCCGGGAAGATAAGTGAGCATCGCGAAACGCTTATGTTTCACTAGTAACTGCCGATTTGTTAAAATTTACGCAGTAACTTCTGTATATTCCTCAGTACAGTATATCCCAGTATGGTGAAGCGTGAAGGTTCGGGGCGTAAGCCCGTAGAAGTTAGTTGTTTATTCAATGATATTCACAAAACCGGAAAAGTATCTCGGGTTAAATGTACTTCTTGTGGTAAAGAACTTGTAAAAAATAGTTCACGTATGAAAGATCATGTGAAAATATGTATATGTCCTAAAAATGTGAAACAAAAATATGTGAAAAGTAACAGTAATAGTAACTCGGAATTTTCAATTTCCTGAGAAATATCCATAGATTGTATCTCAGATGCAGATTCGAGTACTTCATCAGTAAAAAACAAATATTATCATTTGTTGACAATATGCAGCCAGATGATCAAAATCAAGCAAAACAACTGTTGGCTAGAGCTATTTTTGCTAGTGGTGCTCCTTTAAGTATTGTAGAAAACACTTATTGGTCAAAGCTTTTCAAATTCATGTGGCCTGCATTTGAAATACCAACCCGTTATGAATTTTCCGGACCTCTTTTACTGAAAGAATATGAACAAATTAATTCTTTAGTGGAAGAACAAATTGCGGCTGCAGAATCAGTTGCTCTAATATGTGATGGTTGGAGCAATCTCAGAAACGATTCGATTATTAATTTTGTTGTTACCACACCATTGCCTTTATTATATAAAATTGTAACAAAGGAAAAAGAGTCACATACTGGTGAATATATTGCCAAAAAAATAAATTCAGTAATTGAAAAAATTAACCCACAGAAAGTTTTTGGACTTGTTACGGATAACGCAATGAACATGAAAACTGCATGGAATATTTTAAAACAAGAAAATGAAACCACC
Organism: Lasius fuliginosus; assembly: GCA_949152495.1. Lineage (NCBI taxonomy): Eukaryota > Metazoa > Arthropoda > Insecta > Hymenoptera > Formicidae > Lasius > Lasius fuliginosus. The sequence goes on along the minus strand of OX424454.1, from coordinate 12,866,181 downwards.
AATCTTTTTACGTATGAGTGTTTTGCTCATTCACTGAACTTATTATTCAATGATTTCAAAAAATTGCCAATGTTAAAAGCATTTTTAGTTGAAGTTGTAACAATTATAAAAAGCATCAATCACATATATTTTTGGCTACATTTAAAGAAAAACAGAAAGATACTAAAATTTTTCTTTAAAACTACTTGTTGAGACAAGATGGGGTTCAATAGTTTCTTGCTTAGAAAGTGTACAAATAAATAAGTATGCAATTCAATCATTAGTTATTGATGAAAGCTTGCAAGATATTATTAACAAGAAACATACTATTTTGAAAAAAATGCTCTTAATAAATCTTTTTGAAATAAAGTAAAATGTTTTATTTGCTCAAGCCAATAGCAACCGCCATTAAATTCATAGAGAGTGATCAACCTAGAATTTCTTCAGTTATCGGCATCTTTCGAAATATTAAAAATCATTTGGATAGAACTTTACCTTTCTGCCCTTTGTCTAAAAAAATGACAGCGAGAGCAAAAATTGCCAAGAGAGAGGAGTTTGCTATTTGCGACGTTTATAAAATATGCAATCTTCTAGATCCGAAAAAACATAGTTGTGATCTGACGCCGAACGAACATGAAAGTATACAAAAAATTGTAATAATTGAATATTTATGTACATTTTATGTACATTTATTATTATTATATATGTACATTTTCTATTACTCGAGACACAACAACAAAAATTTATTCTTCTCCTGTCAAATGTTGCAAATTCATCAAAAACTATTATCAATATTTAGGAAATATTAATTTTGATTTCTTTCTATCTTTAGATAAACTATACAGATGATTTTTGATTCAGCAAAAAAGATATCAGATTTGAATGAAAACAAAGTTCTTTGTGATTTGGCCAACTTCCACGCCAAAGAAGAATTTTTCAGCCAACAGTTTCTTTGGCAAATTGTTGATCAAATTTCATCAATGGTGGAATGGTCTGTAAAAAAGCACAGAGCTTTCAAAAATAGCTGTACGATTTTTTAAATTACCCGCCACTTTAGCTGCTTGCGAAAGAAGCTTCAGTACGTATGGTGCAATACACAGTTCCAAAAGAAATAGACTAACAATGACAGGGCGGAAAAAATTGTCTATATCGCACACAATTTAAAGTTGCAAAGTTCACAATCACAACAGTCTATTACTCCTCAAGGTAGCATCAGCAACAAAGAGTCTGAAATTTGTGAGACAGTATCGGAAGCCAGAGCAAATGAAATTAGTTTAGAATCTAAACTAATTTCATTTGCTCTGGCTTCCGATACTGT